>CAOGCB010135308.1:0-16675 GCA_948266635.1 Cnidoscolus chayamansa
AGTGACACAAGGTTACTGTTCATGCTGTCAAATTTCCAGATTTCACTCTTTACTTGTTTTCTCATTTCTTTGCTTTCCAACACTTAGATTCAAGTTCATTATTCATGTTTTTATCATCAAAATCATTTTATCAAACCTCTAAGTCCATTAACAACTCAGCCCTAGTTTTTCCCTTTTGTCACAAAAACCCCTTTTTATTACTAAAGAGTTAACAAGCTTTGGTCACTAACCTTTTTCACACTTGATTTTCCTTTCTTTCTCTTCTCCTTCTCTTTTTTTCTCTTCTTCCCCTTCTCTTCCCGTTGCCTCTCTCTTTTCTGCTGGGTTTGTGTGATTTTTGCTAAGGGTTAAGCTTTTTGCATACTTATCCCCTTTTAAGCCACTAACGTTGACTTTGTCAACATAACCTTTCCCCCCCTTTTCTCAATTTTTTCCTAATTTGCCCCTTCTTATATTTTCCTTTCTCTTTTACTTTTACTTTTACTTTTCTTTTCTTTTCTATTTCATTTTCTTTTATTTTATTTCCTCTTAATTATTTTCTCCCATTTTCTATTTTATCACCATTTCTACATCAATTATTCATTCCTTCATTTAGTTCATTATGCATTTTCTTTTACTTCACTATTTTCTCTTTTCATTTTATATCCTTGTTTTCATTTCTTAATTCCATTTTCTCACCTTAATAAATCCATTTCTTGTTAATCTCACTAGTTTAGGTGCCTTTACTCCTAGGCCCTAAATCTATTCGTGACATTACACGTTTTTAATGGCTTGAAATTGAGGGTTGAAGTTGCTGTGATTTGTCTGTAAAAAAGTTTATATTTGAACTTGAAATTATTATGAAACCGTGACTTGTAAGATTGGATGAACTCTGTAGCTAGAATGGTTGATAGATTGGAACTTGTATATCTTGAATCTTACTTGACCGTAGCAATAAAAGGAGGGATTTGTTGGACCTTGAACTTGAATTTCTAATGGACCAAAGTGACAAGATGGGAAGATGATGGACTTAGGTTTTAAAATATAGGGACCAAATAAAGTTAAGAAAAATTTGGACAGAAAGTTTGGGACCTGAATTATGGACCAATATGTAAAAGTAACCTTGGGACCGAAGATATTAAAAAATAAATAAATATGGACTGAAAGTGTAAAATGCCATAAGGACCTAAATTTTCTTTGTGAACAATTGAATTCATACAATCCAATTTTGGACAAGGATTGAAGATGTCAAGGTGGAACTAAAAGGGACCAAATATGAATTATACATGAAGAATTTATATCATAAGAATTAAGGAAAAATAATGAAACACAAGGTTATATTAAGGGATATTGAAACTGTGTTATATGAATCAAACGAATGAGTAATAAAAAGGAATTTATAGTGATAGAAAGAAAATAATTAATACCATAATTTATGAATATATAATATTTTGTAATTAGACCATGAATTGATAATATTAAATTGAATAAAATGAAAAATAATGCAAATGATTAAAATAGACTAAATAAAGCTAGAAATAATATAATTTAAAAGTGTATAGGAATTAATATTAGTAAAAGAGTAATAAAATGGTAATATAAGATATAGATTATAGCTTAAGTTGAATTAATTAAAAGATAAATAAAATGTATACTATAAAGTGAAAACGAAATAATAAAATGTTAGAAAAATAATAATAATAATGTTATTGATAAATAATAAATTTGTTGTATACTAAAGAAAATAATAAATGGTTATAAATTACGAGAAAATGAAAAGGGAAATTTTAAATGAAAAGAAGTAATTAGATGGTTAGCTCTAAAAATTATTATGTTAGAAAACGAGTTAGTATATGGGTATGGCATGCCATAGATTAGCATATTTGTTTACTGGCTATCATGGAAATAATGAGATACTGTGATTACATGAATAAATGAGGTATCCTGAATGGTTTAACCCGTTGTATTTTTCTCATATTGATTAGCTACTACCCTATTAATTGATCGGGTTTTGACCCATACTGTTCATTGTCTAATATTCATATATGTATAATTTTCTTAGACTTAATTGTGATTTTATGGATATACTTTTATCTGCTGATACTAAAATTGATAATGTTATTCACAAATATTGATTTAATGAGAATAGTGTTATATTGAAATTGGATTGGATAGTCGCAAAAGGACTACTACAACCATTATTGTATATAACTTGTGATTAGATCACACATGGTTACTAGAAATAATGTATTAAATACTGAAATTTACAAAAAAATAAATCGAATCAAAAAATTGCTGATATTTTGATTATTATTATTTTTATTGTGATTATTTTACTGGGTAAAAAAGCTCAGTGCTTTAATTTTCCCCATACATAGGTATTAGTTTTTAGAGACGATAATTACTGAGATATTGTACGGATCCGCAAGCATATACTGGTCAGTATTGTAAATATTATTTTGTTCTTTTTTGGCATGTATTAGGGACACTATAATGCTATAGTTATAAAAAAAATGTTTTGTAACCCTTATTTTTGATAATAGAAAAAAGAAGTTTATATTTAATTTAATTTATTAATTTTTATATTGCTTTAATATTATTTATTAAAATTTTCTGAGTCTCAATAAAGGGTGTTTCATTCACCTTGATGGCAATGTACCAATCAATTTTGTCGCACTTTATGTTCAGATATGAAGTATATATGACTTGTGTAGCTTGTATCGTCAACATAAAAGGATCATACTTATAAAAATATTGTGCAATTTTGCACACTATATTCTTGCAATGCATTGTGCATTTGCACACTGCAATTCAATGCAGGATTGTAGTGTGGAATTGCACATTGCATTCCTGAGAAGAGGACAACAGCCGACACAGTCTCTCCAACAGCCCACTAAAGCCTGAAACAATCCAACAACTCCAAAAAAAAAAAAAAAAAAAAAAAAAAAAAAAAAAAAAAAAAGAGGAAATGCAACAAAACACAAGCTCCTATTCACCATTCAAACAAATTTGGCTCTCTCAAACTATTTCACAAAAAGGATTCAAGTTTAATATACCGATTGAAATAAGTCATATACAGAAAAAGAGCAACTCATTCTCACACAATTACACAATTTCTTGCTTAATTTATATTTCATTTAAATATATTTTTTTAAATTACATTTTCACTTATCATGTCTTTAAATATTAAAAAAATAATTAACTTGATTTTTTTTAATTTATAGCTTAGTCTCACATATGTCAGCTTTGGCTAGGTTTACAACACAAAAAAGGCATGCAAGTATTACTGCCAATAGTTCCCAAATTTAGATGCATAATGCCTGAAACTAACTCTAGGAGCTGAATTTTGGACCCTTTGTTCTTTTAAAGAAGTGATACAATTACTAACTCTTCCAAATCATAACTGAAAGCATTTTGCTTCTAATTCTTTGTATGTGAGATCCCTTTCAATTATTGTACAGTAACATTCTCTGTGCTTATATTGCAAAACAGGAACAACTTCCTGATGCACCTACACTAAACTGAAAGTGCAAGCTAAAACTGAAATTTGCTAACAATCATTTAACACTAAATCACACGAACAATTTAAAGATCACATATCAAAGAAAAGACCATCTATGGCGAGAGAAAAGACTAGTGAGACGAGAGATCGAACCACGACAAGAGAACACATGAATGTGACAAAAGAGAGACGATACCATAGAGAGTTGAGACTTCAATGAGAAAAGACCATTGTATAGAGCGACTAAGAACTCAATAGTGAAAGGTAGAGCACAACCAGATGAAATCAATGAGATATTTGCTGTTAATGTAAACATATTTAGGCTCTAATTTAGGTGTTAATGTCATTGACTTAGGCCTTAATTTGGGCTCTAATCACCCTAATTTTAGCCAGAGACACCCTAATCTTAGGTAGTGATTTGTAATGTTTTCTTTATTTGGTATTCTCATTGATGTATAACTAGTTGTCTTCTCAGATTGTATAGACACACAATTCTAATATACAATTCTCTTTCTTCAATACATTTTCATGGTATCAGAGACATCCTTTTAATGTATTGGTTTCTTTTCTTTCAAACCTTTTTTTTCTATTAGCCTTTTTTCAATTTTTCGACTGTTTCAAATTTAGTCTTCAAAGGCTACCTTTTAGGTTTGGTTATTATTAATTTATTTTCAATATTCTTTCTTAATCCTATGGCTACCTCTGATAATTCTCAAATCCAACATCCTATGACACATCCCATTACTGTTATTTTTTATGGTTATAACTATGATTTATGGGCTCAAGAAATGTGTAGTTTCTTGAAAAGTCGTCTTTTATGGCATTTTGTTACCGGTGAACACTCTAAGCTTCTTAAAGAGACAAATGAAACTGATGCTCACTTTACAGAATGATTGGATCAATGGAACAATAAAAATCATCAAATCTTGACATGGTTTCACAATACATATCTCTCAGGAATTAAACTAGAATTTCATCATTTTGAGACTCCAAAAGAGGTATGGGAATTTTTACATACTCGTTATATTGTATATGATGATGTTCATCAATTTCAGCTTTATCGTCATCTTCATCGAATGCAACACCAATCTACTAAAACTATTCATAATTATATATATGAATTACAAACTATTTTTTATCAATTGGCTAGTTGTGACCCTATTTGGCCTGATATAACTTCTGTTACTCTTTATGTTGATATTCGTGATCGCTTGCGAGTTTGGAATTTACTCATGACTCTTCGACCTGAGTTTGAATATGTGTATGCTGCTCTTCTTCATCCTAATCCACTACCCAAACTTGATATTGTTATTAGGGAATTGATTGTTGAGGAAACTCGCCTTACGATGATTTGTGCTGAGCGATCTCTGCCTTCCACAGAGGTTGTGCTTGCTACTCATTCTTCTTAAAAGTTTTGCAATTATTGTAAGAAATCTGGCCATGTTATTTCCAAATGTAATCGACTTAAGGCTAAAAATTTTGGACAATCTTCTTCAGCCAAAACTCATAATGTGTCTTGGTCTCAACCTATCAGATCATCTACTGTTGCTGCTGCTATAGAGGGTTCTGCTTCGGATAATACTTCACCCAAAATTTCATTGCAAGATATTCAAGCTCTTCTTCAATAGTTATAACTTGATATTGGTATCTCTAATTCTTCTATTTTATTTGTCACCTTAGGATCCACAAACAGGAAAGATCATTGGGACATAGCATAAGGGCACTATAGTACAAAGATCTTGTCCATGCACTTCTAAACAAAATGGTTGTGCTGAAAGAAAGCATCGACATATTCTAAATATTGTCCGAGCTTTACTTATTTCTTCTTCTTATCCTAAAAATTTTTTTAGGGGGAAGTAGCTATCAATGTTGTGTACAACATTTATCGAGTTACTTCTTTGGTCATGGGTAATCGCACACCATTTGAACGGTTATATGGTCATGCTCCTGATAATCAAACTTTACGAGTCTTTGGTTGTACTTGTTTTGTTCTTCTCCAACTCATGAGTACACTAAATTAGAACCACGAGCTCGTTTGTGCTGTTTTCTAGGATATGGCATTGAGCATAAAGAATATCGTTGTTGGGATCCCATCTCTAAGAGCCTTATAATATCTCGTCATGTTATTTTTCAGGAGCGTAAAATGTTTTCCTTTATTTCTCAATTTAAGGTTTTAATTGTTCTGATATAGTTGAACAACCTTTGACCTCTTCTCATGAATCTATCCAACTTGTGGATCCAACTGTTCCATCTTCCATGGATACTTCATCTCTTTTAGACCCTCCACTTTGATGTTCTTCTAAAAAAGCAATGGCAGAAGAACTTCAAGCTCTTACTAATACACATACTTGGGATTTGGTTTATTTACCTTTTAACAAGTCTGTTGTGGGTTGCAAATGGGTTTATAAAATCAAAACAAAAGCATATATGTCTATGGAAAGATATAAAGCTCGTCTTATTGCAAAAGATTCACATAAGAATGTGGTATTGATTATGAAGAAACTTTTGCTCTTGTGGCTCGTATAACTTTTGTTCATACTCTTATTTCCATTGCAGCTATCAAACATTGGGAATTATTTCAGATGGATGTGAAGAATGCTTTTATCAATGGTGATCTCATAGAAGAAGTTAATATGCAACCCCCTCCCGGCAATGATCACCCTCCAAATAAGGTGTTTCGCCTTCGTAAGGCTTTATGTGGGCTTAACCAAGCACCTCGAGCTTGGTTCTCCAAATTTAGCTCCACCTTATGTTAGATTGGTTTTCAAGCTAGTTCCTATGATCATGCCATATGTCTTTGCAAAATAGATAAAGGACTCATTTTTCTATTATTGTATGTTGATGATATGATTATTATTGGAGACGATCTGTAAGGCATTATTGACCTCAAGACTTTTCTCAGTCAACATTTTGAAATGAATGATCTTGGTCATTTAAGTTATTTCTTAGGTCTTGAGGTTTCTTTTGATTCTACAAGATATCATTTGTCACAGGCTAAGTATGCTACTGATCTTATCTCTCGTGCAGGTCTTACTAATGATAAAACTGCCAAAACCACTATTGAGCCAAATGCTCATTTCTCTCCTTCTGATGGTTTTCCTCTTCATGATTGCACTCTTTATCGTCAATTGATTGGTAGTCTAATATATCTTATTGTTACTCGTCCTGATATAGCATATGCACTTCATATCATCAATCAGTTTATGGGAGCTCCTCATACGACTCATTATACTGCTATTCTTCGTATTCTTCGCTATGTCAAGGGAACCTTATTTCAAGAACTTCATTATTCTTGTTTCTCTAATCTTGATTTGAAAGCTTATTCTGATGCTGATTGGGCTAGTGATCCAACTAATAAACAGTCTACAACTGGTTATTGCTTCTTTCTTGGTGATTCTCTTATACCTTGGCGTAGTAAAAGCCAACCATCATTTCTCGCTTTAACACAAAGGCTTAATAGCCTGCTCTTGCAGACACTACCTCTAAGCTTCTATGGCTTTGTTGGTTACCTCAGGATATGGGTCTTCCACAATCTTCAGCCATATTACTCCATTGTGACAATCAAAGTGCTTTAAAAATTGCTCATAATGATGTATTTCATGAACGTACAAAGCACATTGAGATTGATTGCCATTTTACAAGGCATCATATCAAACAGGGTACTGTACATCTCATTTCCATCTCTTTTGAAAATCAAACTGCAGATATTTTTACTAAAGCTCATTGCACTCCTCGATTTCGTGATCTTGTTTGCAAACTCCCTACTCCCTTAGGTGTTAATGTCATTGACTTAAGCCCTAATGTGGTCTTTAATCTCCCTAATTTTAGCTAGCGACACCCTAATTTTAGCTAATGATTTGTAATGCTTTCTTTATTTGGTATTCCCATTCATGTATAAATAGTTGTCTTATCAAATTGTAGAGATACACAATTCTAATATAAATTTCTCTTTCTTCAATATATTTTTATCAACAATGAGCTAGAAACGGAGAGATGAAATCAACAACGAGATATAGGCATTTGAGTGAGAGACTATTACATGTGTGAGACAAAGGAGTTGTCACGGTCGAACGACAGGGCAATGGCAAGACTCAATTGATGGAGAAGGAGAGCAAAAGGGGTGGACAAGCGACAGTGAGAAGGGGCACGACAAGGAGAAGGCACTGGTGAGTTTGTAAAATAGGAATTCAGTGTCGTGAGTGATTAGGTTCTTTTGTGCTGGGTTTTATAAATCAGTAAAGGACATGTCTGATACTGATTTATAAAACAATAACGAATACCATAAACCATTACAAAAACCGTGTTATACTCTTTCGTTACTGATTCATTCATAATCTGTTACTGATTCGTTTATAATCTGTTACTGATTAGTAACTAATTACATCTGTTACTGAAATCTGTTACTAATTAGTAAAATCCTTATACTATTTATCATTGTAAATAAATATTTTATTATATAATTTATCAATTTTGGCTGTTAATATTGTCTATATTTAAATTGTATAAAAAATTAAGATTCAAATATAAATTACAACTGAAATTAAATAATTTTGAAATTTAAAATAAAAATAAAGTATTAAGTAAAATTAATAGACATAAAGATGAAAACTTTAGGCTTAGGACAAAAAGACCAAAGCCATGTGCTTTAAAACTAACAACTATGGTCGAAGCCCATTTGCTTCCACCATGGGAATGGTGACAGCGATAAATTGAATTTTAAAATGCCTAAATAAATTGAATTAATTAGAAATTTTAATATATTATTGAAATTTTTTTTTGAACTTAAGCTAAATATTAAAAAAACTTAAATTTAAATTATTTACTAAACGAGTGAAGACCAACCTAACTTTTATCGAGTAGTCATATCCCAAGTGGCTCTACAAAATTTATCTAATTTACTATTTAACTTTAAAATAATAAATTACAAAAAACTTATCTTATTTATAATTTTAATTATTTTAATTTAAAAATAATAATTTTAATATAAAATTATTTTAATTAAATTAATATAGTAACTAACGCAGGACGGTAGCGTGTAAAAATGAGAAATTATACTCCGTTAGGAGTTTTAAACCAATAATGTTGTTTTAGATGATGAAATAAGAAATGTAAGAAGCTGAATTCTTATTAAAAAAAATATATGATTACTCTGAATAATGAATTCTAAAAACAACGTAAAGAACATATATATAGTAGTAGAAATCCTAAAGCAGCAAAAATTCTAATGAATAGAAATCCTAAAGCAGCAACAATTCTAATGAATTTAACCCCCTAAATGATGGAATTTGGGCCTCAAAGTCTGCGATCAAGCCTACAGCCCTCATTGCACTTTTTAAAGTTGTCCGTCTCAAAATTCCCTTTCTAATGGGCTATTATGGGCCTTAAATGGACAATAAATGCAAAAGTTAGGCCCATTTATGTATTGATTCAGCCAGGTCCAAGGTTTCTTCAAAATCCAAGGCCAACTGGTCCATCTGTTCCGCATCATTCCCTTCCACTTGTAAAGAACTCGTCCTCGAGTTATCAACATGATAATAAGAAAACAAGTCTGCTACGTTACACGTTTTGGACATCTGATCCGTTGAACAATCTCAAAGGGACCAATCTTTTTTGGGTCAAGCTTCCGATGTCCGCCTTTATGCTCCTTGAATAAATAAACCATAACTTGATCACCAACATTGAAAGACTTGAAATTCCTATGCTTATCAGTTGCAATCTTTGGAATGCCAAGTAAACGAATAATCTCCTAGAAAAATAACTTGGCAATATGAGATGCATCATTAGTTTTCTTGCAAGGAATGAAGTGCGCCATTTTGGAGAAAACTGTAGATCCTGATAACTGATCCAGCATGTCTTCCAAGCGAGGAATAGGAAAATGATACTGAATAGTAATTTTGTTGATGACTCTGCTATCCACGCACATTCTCCAAGTCCCATCTTGCTTTGGAACCAATAATGCAGGAACTCCACAAGGGCTTATGCTCTCTCAGATGTGCCCTTTCTCCAGCAACTCTTCAACCTGTTTCTGAAGAATTTCACTTTCCTTTGGACTCATCTTATAATGAGGCAGATTTGGCAACTTGGATCTAGGAATGGAATCAATCTGATGTTGTATATCTCGCAAAGGTGGCAAGTGTGTTGGCTCTTCCACTACCATTGGAAACTCCTCCAATAGTTCTTTAACAAGCGATGGAATATGTGTCATTTCCTTCTCTTCATCTTTATTTCTAGCCACTAAAGCCAATGCACCCCCAATTTTCTCAACTTTGCTTGACACTTTCTGGAATTCAGTAGAGACACCAATAATAGGTTTCCCTTCCACTTTAGAAAGTTTAGTAGATCCAAAAGGCAAAATAATAATCTTCTTATTTTTCGACACAAATACGTATGAATTATCCTTCCCCTTATGCAAAACATCAACATCAAACTGCCAAGGACGTCCTAACAAGATTCCATAAGTATCCATATCTACGACGTCATAATTAAGAGAGTTAGTATAAGATTTACCTATAGAGATAGGAACGCTGCAAATTCTGTTGACTTCAATTGATCGTCCCTCCTTAATCCACCTAATTTTGTATGGTGCAGGGTGAGGATGTGTGGGTAGCTTCAATTTCTCCACCAATTATGAAGTGATCAAATTCTCACAACTGCAACTATCGATGATCAATATGCATACAGCTTCTCCCACTCAACACTTTGCTTGGAAAATCTTTCTCCTTTGGGTCTCATCTTCCTATTTTGGAGAACACAAGATTTTCTTCACCACATAAGTAACTTCTCCATCTTCCAATCCAGTAATAGACTCTTCGTCCTCAGTTTCCTCTTCAGGTTCAACCACCTCATCGACCACATTAACCCGTTGTCGATCATTACCAACTCCTCTGCGCTTAGGACAATTGTTAGACCTATGCCCAGGCTGCCTACAACGATAATAGATATCTCCGGACGATTTCTGATATATATTATTGGATCTGCCTCTCCTATCTACCTTAATAGGATCTTTTCTTTTATTGTCTCTCTTCTCTTTCGTAGTGGTCTGTTTATCACCAGGCGATACAGTCCTAGAGGATTGGCTGCTGTAATTATTTCTGTATTGCCCTGCCGAACCGGAACTCCTGTAATTGATGTTCTGACTAGACTGTTGTTGAGGAGGCAACCATTCAACGCGTTCTTCCGCTCGTTTAGCCATCTCAATGGCATCTGCCAAAGTAAAAATTGCTGCTACACCCATCATACATCGAATATTATGATTCAGACCCCTCTGGTAGTGGGCTACCTATTGTGATTCATTATCACAATTGTCACATCTTGCCTGTAATCGCAAAAACTTCTCTGTATACTCATCCACCTTTTCTTCCTTGGATACAATCATGATAGCGATTATACAAAACCTGAGCGTGATCGCTAAGCAAAAATCGTTGCTCAATCATCTGTCTCATTAGCACCCAATCTTGCACGGGTCCAAGACTCCTATGATAGTGCTCGTTTTGAACAGAATTTCACCAGGCTGCTATGCCACCCTTCAGTTTATAAGCGATAATTGCAACTCTTCACTCTTGCTCCACGTTCATGAATTCAAAGAACCGATCTACCTCTGCCAACCTATCAAGAACAGATTCTACATCCAACGAACTAGAGAAATTCTGAAGATCTACCTTTATCCTGTAACCCCCGTTGAATTCCTCGCAACCTTTATAGTAGTTTCAATTTTGCTAGGGAACTACAGCTTTAGGAGCTGTTGGTGGTGGAATTACTGTCGTTTGTTGATTGTTACCCTAGATAGCTAGAGTTAGTTGTGCGATTTGCTCCCTTAAATCTGCCAAGGATGCCTCCACCATAGTAAGTCGAGTTTCTTGATTATCGGCCATGGATGACCTCGCTCTGATATCAATTGACGCAAGAAGGTAGCATGTAAAAATTGAAAGATTATACTCTGTCATGAGTTTTAAACCAATGAAGTTGGTTTGGACGATGAAATAAGAAAGGAAAGAAGCTGAATTCTTATTAAAAAATATCTAATTGCTCCGAATAATGAATTCTAAAAACAATGTAAAGAACATCTATATAGTAGTAGAAATCCTAAAGTAACAAAAATTCTAATGAATAGAAATCTTAAAACAGCAATAATTCTAATAAATTTAACTCCCTAAATGATGGAATTTGGGCCTCAAAGTCTGCGACCAGGCCTACGGCCCTCATCGCACTTTTTAAAATTGTCTATCTCGAAATTTCATTTCTAACGGGCTATTATGGGCCTCAAATGGATAACAAATGTAAAAGTTAAGCTATTTTCTGTATTGGTTCAGCCAGGACAAACGCTTCTTTAAAATCTAAGGCTAACAGGTCAATCTGTTCGAACTAATTTATAAATTTATAAGTAAACGAGTTTTTAAATTTTATTTATTTAATAAATGATATATAAATTTATATTAATTAAATTTTAAATAATTAGGAACAATTTAATTTATTTATTGCCTTAAGGGAGCTTGGGAAACACACTTCAGCTGAGTCATGGTTTTACTTTCTTCTACAAATTCATAGTCTAACGAGAATCAAACATGAAGATATAAATAAATGATCCGTGTCTATGTATTTTATAGATCTAAGATTCGGAAAAAGAAAAAAAGTTAAAAGCAGCATTAGTTATTAATAGACATTATAAAATATTTTATTTATTTAAAACTAATTGAAAATAAATTAATTTCTAAATCTTAATTAAATTTTATAAATTGAAAAGCATGGAATAACATAATTCAAATTAAGTTTGTATTATAAAATTAATTGTCTCAAAGAATACAATATAAACATGACCAATTCTAGAGGAAAGGCAATCCATTCAATTATAAACTTAAGACCCAGACCCAGCCCACAGAATCATCCAAACCTTCACTATATTCCAATTGTACCAAAAGGTGATGTACCATCACTTAGGGGCCTCCACACTCAGGCCCGACAGAAATTGTAAAGGAATAAATCATGGTGGCCTAGCGATAAGCAAGTGTAAGGTCGATGACTCAGTCCGCAAAGGAACCCACCCACATAAGTGTAATTGCGTTACCACTAGGTTAAACCCGTGCGGGCACCATATTCCAAGATCTCCCACACGTACGTTGTTGCTGATTTGCAAGGCAGCAAGAACTTGAATTTTCTTGGAGGGGACATGTTTAAGGCTATACCTCCTGCGGATGCAATTTTGCTCAAGGTACACATATATGTTTAAATTAAACTTTTTAATCATTCCTTTAAGAAGATTGCACTAATCTATATTACTATTACTAATTGAACTAAACAATGGATATATTACATAATTGGCCTGATGAAGAATCCGTGAAAGCACTGAACAGTTGCGAAGACGCCATTTAAGAAATGGAATAATGAGGTGGGAGGAAAGGTGATCGAAGAAAATTATATAATAAATTCTAAATATCCATGCCAACGCGTAAATTTGAATGTGTGGATTTTAATTCATGTTTATGTATAATACTCTAATACCATATTAGTATCACTAGTTTATAACATAACTACATGTATTTAATATGAATTACATATATTAATTGTTTCACAATCTAAATGCTAGCTTTACATAGTTAAAATGCTTTACACATTTGATGATATTTTTTATAAACCGAGAATTAAATATTTTTCTCACTTCTATTACCGCTATTTTCTACTTGAAATTATACGTAATAATATAAGTGATATTCATACATAATTTTTTTTAGCTAAATTATACACATATATATACTTATAAAGTTTACAGGGTTATATTGAAAGGATATAATCTTCCTTATTTATTTGGTAAGGACATATCCTTTTATAAAGATATATCTTTTCCTGATATGGAATTGAGTTGATCCACATAAGTGATCCATTTAAATTTTCAACATATCTCACTCACACATAGTGGGTCAACTTTCATTTTAATTCTACAAATTTCATACTTCAGAAATAGACTTTGAGACCAATACATACTTTGAGAGCTCAATTGTTATATATTTGTTAGGATAATATAACATCTCGACCGATAGAGTTTAGAGTACATGGAGTATACAATCTAGATCATTTATCACATTCATATTTCTCATAATCTCTTTTAAATACTTTTGTATTCATAATTATGTTTTTATCTTGATAAACACAATTGACTTGTCAATGAATAAAAATTGATGGGATAGTACTTAATGATCTTTCTCGTCTCAGGATTCTCTAAATTTTAATTTAATTTGTTTTCTAGCAATGTTCCATCATATTGAAAAATTCATAATATGTTACTAACAATCTAAGATAACAATAATTAAATTAAGTCTTGAAAAACTTATCACAGTCACGAGGGTATAGAGTAAAGATTATTTATAACCTTCAAGACTTCACATAACATAATACTAAGTAGAGATTATACTTGTATTGTCTTTATTAGTAATTAATCATATACGTGGTATTAATTATGTATAATTATTACTACACAATAAATGTTATAACATATGGTTTTTGACGTTGTATGTGGTTGTTATGCTTCATTGATAATTATGAATTATGGAATATACATATTTGTAAATGATTTTATGTGGTTGAAATTGTCATTATTCAATAGTTTGTGTTGTTACCTTAGATTGTGAAAAAGTCATATTTATATATGAATGTTTGGTGTGCCTAATTGGTATATATTTTTGACCTAAATGGTAAAGGCATCAAGTTTGTGCAAAATGGTGCAGGTTTGTGTAACTTGCAATTTGTTTTTAATTTGTGATATATTATTACCCATTTTTTAAACAATAGTCATAAGTTTCTAATTCTTTAATGATGTATGACTTAAAGTGTTGCATAAATGACTTAGTAATGGTATAGATTGGTTATGATAAAAAAAAAATTAATTATCGAAAAATTGTGTCGGCGATTTTGAGCACGAATAATGCAATTGTTGCAAAATTTTGCATCTCTCTTTAGAATGACCTTAAATTGTGTTACATTGTATACTGTATACATGAATGCATGAAATGGTCTTATATGGTGTAAATATTTATTTTTGTAATTCACTTGCATATAGTATGATCTAATAGCATAAAAGTTGGCAAATGATAAAATTGGTCTTAAAGATCTTCGATAGGCATCGAGGTTAGTATACAAGCATAACAATTATATATGGTTCAGCATAAAAGTTGTATATGCTTTGGCATAAAAGTTATATATTATTTGGTTAAAAATGTGTATATGCTTCAACATAATAATTATATATATTTCGGCATAACAATGATATTTATATGTTTCAGCATAACAATAATATAATTTTCCAAGTTACAATGAGATACCCCATCGATATTGGCTTACAATTGCCTTATCACTTAACTAAGATCCCGTATATGACATTTGATCTTACTAAAAAGTACGTAAAGGCCTAATGTTCAAATGTTAAACCTAGTTGTGTATTGTCATATCCGCATTTGCATATTGACTATAATTTACACATGAAATAATTACATACCATAAATTGTAAAGGTATGGTTATTATGCATAGTAACTGCAAAGTGAAATCAATTATTATATGAACACACTTTGTGACAAAAAAGTATTGAAAAGAAGGGAAATATTACATTAGCAGTACATGCTTATAAGATTATGCTAACATATTTATTATAATATATTTCATATAACATACACGACTATTGCGAAAAACATAAAGATGACATGAATGATATGGTGTTATATGATATGAAATGATTTTATATAGTATATTATGATACCACATCGTATTACTTGACATTAAATATATATGTTATAAGATGACATGACAGATTATTGATATAAGATGACATGTATGGACCATAAGCCATAAATGATGAATCATAGAAAGAGGTTATTGTTCTTTGTTGTGCTTTTATAATTATATACACATTTTATTTGATAAATGTACAACTTATATAGTAGTTGAACTTGACATTATATGATGTACAAGTTATGGTATAAAACTTATGATATGAAATGGTATTTACACACACGTAAAATGATATATTATACACACAACATGATACTTATGATAAGATAAGATATATTTATGATACAACCTTGTACACTTGCTATATTATAGTATACATTTAATATGCTATGATGGACATGAATTAAGACATGATATAATACATGTGAATTAATTTGGTAGGAACATGGTATGTGTAATAATATATGACACATACAAAATGACAAAATAGCCACATGATGATAATTATAAAATGGGTAATGTCATATAAGCCTAACTTCATAGTTTTAAAGTGTGATTCATATTTTTTGTAAATATGTGTTTATTTTTATATGTTTTTATATACCTAGTGAGCCCTAACTCAACATATTAGTTTTTAACATGTGTAGATTAAGAATGCTTAAGAGATAGTAGAGCAATCAACAGCTTCAATACATCATCAGAGTTGACTTTTTCTCTCTATTTTGACATTTTGCTTTGTTTGTAATTTTAACATATACATAAATTCTGTAAATTATATAAAACGATAAGTATGTTAGTAATATATAATGATCGAGATATAAATACAAATATTGATAAGAGATTTAAAGTAATAAGCTCATGAGCCCTTAAAAAAAGGAAAATTATATAGAATTTATATGAATTAACGCTAATGGCTAATAACCAAATATTAAGAAAGAAATATATGTATAGAAATAGACACACTAATATACAACTTAACATAGTAATATTATATAATGACAAAAGAATAATTAGTAGTGCATCCTACTCAGATCATCACAGGTCCATATATCTTTTCTATTTTAATTTTAAAATTAAATGCAATTGTCACAAAATTTAAAATTTTAGACAATTATATCAAATTTGAAAGATTTAGATTAAATCGCAGACTAGCAAAATAATTTAAATTTTTTATACTAATGGATCTATTTTTAAGGTAAATTAGATTATGTAACCTTACATTTTAACAGAATTAAAATTAAGTAATTAAGGAATTTCTAAAATTAATAAATCAATATGTGATTAGTAATTAAATTTATAAACTAAATAATAAATTTAAAAATTAAATAGCTGAAAAAATAACCCTTTTACCATAGCAATAAAAGCCACGTGATTCAAAAAGAAACTTCTACAGCCAGGTGTACCACGTTTCGTCCTTTCCCAGATTCTACTCAACACAATCTGACACATCGATTCCCGAGAAAATCAAATTCCTCGATCTG
>CAOGCB010135338.1:0-13371 GCA_948266635.1 Cnidoscolus chayamansa
TTGGTCCTTAAAGTGAATTTTACATTTTGGTCCATGTTTTTCTTAATTCTTAACATTTCAGTTGATCCATAAACTATGGTTCTTTGGTTCATTTCTTCGCAAAGAGCTATGAGCAACTTACTTTACACATGTCCAAATCCATTCAATATTCACAATCCAATTATTCTTCCATGTGGTTAGGTTCGGTCAGATGAACTCAAACAAGTCCCTCTTAAGGTTTCATTATACTTTTCCTTTACTAAGTTTCAGTTAAAATTAGTTTACAAGTAACAAAATTCTAGCTTTTGTCAATACATGTCCAAACCAATATAACCACAAAATAATTCACGGTACACTTCATCTTCAACATCGAAATCATATATTTTAATTACAAGTTATAGCAACTCATTTAACAGATTTTTCAAGCACTTAAATTATCACAAATCACCAACTTATCAAGCAAATTAATATAGCGCCTAACCTTAAATTTCTGTGCTTGGAACTTCCTCCTTGTTTGGTCCTTCAAATCACCATTTCCCTTGTCAAAGTTGCTGTCCAAAATAGCTTGGACAATTCTTGATTGCACTCTAGTGGAATGTTAATAAAATCTACAAATAAAGAGTTGTAAGTCTTAGCTTGCATGGCTAAGAAAAGAAAAGATATTTACGGTCACCTTTGAACAAATGGAACAACACTTACACTTTAAAGCTTTCCTTTCTTTCTTCCCAGTTCAAGGAGTTGTCACACACTCCTTGTTAAACTCATGTTCAAGCTAGAAAACTTAGAAGAATGGTGGAAGAAATAGCTTCGAGTCACTTTGTCTCGGTGGCTGTCACTACTTAGCTTCAATGGTCGTCTTCCTTTCCTTGCTCTAGATTGTTCTTAGGTTGAAGATGATGGTTATGTATGGAAGCTTCGATGAAGATTGGTTGCACAAAAGCTGGACATTTTGAGAGAAAATGGTATTCGGTGGAGGAAGAGAAGCTGGAAATGCAGCTGGACAATTTGCAAAATGCGGTTCTCATTTCTCAATGGGGCAGCCGTGTACTCTCAAGCATTTAACAAGGCTTCCAACTCAGAAGACCATGCAATGTGGTGTCCTCTTCTAAGACAAAGTGTCCCAAGACTCATTTGTCTCTTGCCTAGTGGATTCCACTTGCACGAGAGGAAGGAGAGACACACGGTGCAACTTCTTCCTTCCTGTGTGTGCCCACTCCATCTCTCTCACACTTTGTTTCACACTTCACACGGCTACTCTTTCCATTCCCTTTATTGTGGCCCTTTCAAAATTCATGCTTCATTTGCATGTTTGGGCCATCATCACTTAACTTCATTTCCTTGTCAAAGTTGGACAACCGACCTCCTTAACTTGCACCCGGTCTATATCCAGTTCAAGCCTCGGTCCAATCTTTCAACCCAGATCCATTTTCATTTAATTTGATCCAAGCACATTTCAAATCCACCTCTAATTTATTTCATCTCCATTTTTATTTTAATTAATACATAATTAAATTTACATATCATTTAAAATTTATTTTGGTTAGCTTTACCTTCCATTTTTCGAACTTAAATTTATTGATTTTTCATTTTCTTTCTACCATTATTTTTCACATAAAATATTTACATAAATATTATTCATGTATTAAAAAATATTTTTATTTAATTAAATTACATCCGATTACCCTAAAAAATCAGGGTGTTACAAGAGATAATAAAATAAATTTATTAAGATATATTATAATATGATTTGAATTATATATATAAGTTAATTATATTTATTCCATAATAAGATATTATATTTATATTTTATATGTTGATATTTTAAATTAAATAATATTTAAATAATAATTTATTAATAATTTAATATAAACAATATTCTTTAAATTTATTTTTTGCTAATAAAAGTATGTAATTTTACTTAAAATTATATTGTTTTATTTAAAAAAATACAGTTAAATAAGCTCTAGATTTCCCTTTATTTTAATAAAACTTCGTAATTTTAGTTAAAAATGCATAGTTTAAATCAAAAGAAGACTATAACTAGAACCGAAATGGAATTAAAATTATATAGTCTCGAACAACAATTGAAATTAAATTTTTAATTCAGATTCCAAAAAATTGAATGTATTGAACTTCAATCTCAATGCTTATTCATATTAAAAACTGAATTGAAAAATAAAATCGCACACCCTTATTAGTAATCATTATATATAGCTCAACATATTAATTTGTTACCATGTTCATGTAAAGGAAAATAGAGTAATAAGAAAGTATTTATTGATCTACATCAGCAGAAGTGTGTACAAAACACACCAGGTGGTTCATCCAAATTTTGATACTATAATTTATATTTTATTTATTTTGAGGGTGTAATAAGTTAAACAATATATTAATTTATTTTGTCAATTAAATTTATATAAACATAATATATATGGTGATATATTTATATGATAACACATTTACATAATAATGAAACATATTTACGCATACAGGTTCAAGGGATTTTAAATAAGGGAACTCTTACTGATTTTTAGTTTAGGGTTATAGAATCAGATATTTAGAAAAAATAAATATTATACATATGAATAACTATGTATAATAAGATAAACAATAATACTAGATAGTCCAGTAGTACACTCTGCTCAAATTTCTATAGTTCTGTATAGAGGAACTATAAGAGTATTGTAGGTAACCATGTTTTTTATGAAATTAACAAAATTTGATGATGTCACCCTATAGATAGTGCTTTTAATAGAAATTAATTGCTCTCATACCTAAGATGCATGTTTGACTTATTTTATTGATTTTAAATCTATTTCTCCTTGCTCGATAATTTACAAATTGATTAGTTTATAACTAATAGGATGAACCTTATAGTTCCTAAGATTATAAATAAACAACCTTTATTCTTGGTAAGAAAATGTTGATAACATTGTAACAACAAAAGAAGTCATGAATCCTATGCATATCAATAAAAGTAAGAAAGTTTTCCTAGCATTAAAAGTATATTTTGAAAAAGCTTATGAGATAATTATGTCGGACTTCTTATATGAGAATTTGCTAGATGTTGGATTACCTACTAATATTATCATCTTATTATACAATGTATTACTTCTCGTTTAATGTAGATTCTTTGAAATAATGATCTGACTAAGCCCTTCTCCTTTCACATGGTATAAAAGTATTAATGGGTTAAAGAGTGTGGAAACCGATTCATTTGAGTAGATAGGTCTCAATTTAAACTCATTTATCCTTCGTTGATTATCTCATTATTCTTGTAAAGGCATGTAGTGTCAAGTAGATGTGATTAACAAAGTGTTGGAGGAATTTTGCTTAAGCTTAGGATAACAAGTGAAATAGGCCACAACTAGAGTCCTCTTTCAGATAGTCATTAAAAAAGGTTTTTGAGCAATAAACTTAAAGTATAATGCACATCAAGTTTGGGGAACTATTTGAGAGTTCCTCTTATCCATGAAAGAGTTATTACAAAACTCTTATTAATATGTTATTGATAAAGTTCATAGTAAACTTTTTTGTTGGGACGCTAAAAATTATCATTAGCAGAAAATTTACTTTAGCACAACTCAAGTTATTGGCAATTCTTGTCTATACAATGTGTAGCTCATATCTTCTTAGCGCTATTTGTGATGAAGTGGATAAATTATTTGCACAATTCATATGGGTTAATGCTAGTGGCAAAAGAAAGGTGGCTTTTGCTCCTTGGAAGCAAGCGTAATTAATTGAAGACTTAGAGGGACTTTGTTTTCATGATTCCAAAACAATAAATTGAGCATTTCTATTAAACATAGGTTAGTGACTAAAGAATCTGCAAACCTTTAAATAAAAGTGCTAATGTCAAAGTACAAAATTCTTTGGAAGGATTACCTCAAAATAAAAAACGTCAACTTATACAAACCTTTTGGCTTAGAATAAGGGTTGTTTAGGATACTCTAAAATCAAGAACAAGTTGGGAATTGAGAGATTGAGACTCAACCAAGTTTTAGGTTGTGATATGTAACATCCCGACTTTGGCTAGACGGCTACCGACATTAGAATTCCGACCACTCAAAGGTGACTGAAATCCTAACAAACCTACATGTCATCATATGTCATTTTTACATTATAATTTTTTGCTTTTCATTTCATTTATTACGTTACATTTCATCATCTTAGCGTTCATTATACCATTTCATTCATTATCATACCTACATGCATACATCGTATATGTACATTACATAAAGCTCATAACATGCATCAGTACATAACTAACATGGCATAAGAATATTAAATTCTTCATCACCTAGTGACCATACATTTCTATACTGAATTATACATAGTTATGTTCTCCATTAAATGTTCCATTACATTACATCATTTAGGGCAACAACTTCTATACATACACATTCATCCAAGACCCTTCTTCCGAGTCATCATCTTGACCCTATGAAAAATAGGTAAAGGGAGAGGGGAGAGGGGATAGGCATAAAAACTGGTGTGAGCTATTATGAAATAGCTTCGTGAGTAGATATAGAAAAATCATACATAAAACATTCATTTTCATGCTATTCTAATGCATCATAGACAAACAATTCACATGACTTTACAAGTAGAGTGAAACTGTCCCCATATACTTCGGTGTTCTGTTGTCGAGACAACTCCTCAGGATTTCATTAATATTAAACCCAAGCAACCGAAGCATACCCTTGGGCCAATGATCTGGGTAGCTGAAATATACCATCGGACCAACATTACATTAAGTATAGTGCCAAAAAGCTCCTTTCAGCCATTTTGGTCTTACCATATACTAGTGTCAAGTAGCTCTTTCCAGCCAACTTGTCACCCATACATTACCTTTCCTTTCCGTCAATTCATCATAATTATTGAAATCTATGGTTCATCCAGTATTCATTGGGTCATACATATCACATAACATATATGCAATGCAACATATCTCATGGTGCTAATGCAAACAACCTAAACATCATGACGCATGCATATGCCATAAAACAATTATGTGTCATACATTTAAAAATAGTTAGCATCTACTCACATGGAAAATTACGTCTTCACAATAATCCAATCTATTGTTGCCTTTGATTACTTGAGTTTAGTCCTACATTGACGGAATTTTAATTAGAGACAATACATATACATACACCTTTTTTCTATACTCTAAAAATCATTCCCATACTTCCCCATACATTCTTTTTTTACTTAGCCGAGTTATGCCTTGATTTGCATCTCTGGGTATCGAGCCATAACTCTGTCGACTTAGCCACATGGATGTCTCGGTTATATCCTTCAGCTACCGAGTCATCTCTTTGACCTAGTCAACTAATGTCTCGATTCATTCATTCTTACCATTCTCTATATTTTACCAAGTTAGGGGTAATGTCTCAATAGCATCTCTCGACTACCATCATATTCCCTCCTTCCGAGCCATTCCATTGACTGAGTTAACTAAATGTCTCGGTTACATCATTCAGTCATCTATATGGCTTAGCTCTGAAGCTAGTTTCACGGTGACTGGATAATCATGCCGGTGACCTAAAACTAGGTTTTGCCCAAAAGGCCAAAACCTGCTTCCTAGTGTTTTCAGCCCATTTAGACTCATTTTCATGCATATTTTTACTTAGAAACACCTTATTAAATATTATTTAACATTATTAGGGTCATCTAGACACCTACATTACATTTGCACCTCATTTCTCATCATTTGCAGTGTTCATCTTTACATATTACTATTCATCATCTTAACTTTTGTAATCCTTCCCATCTTTACCTAACTTCATCAAATCTAACATGCAATCACATTTTCACTATCCTTTAATCTATTTAGATGCATCTCATTCCATTTAAACATCATTAAACATGCATTAATCCACTGTCATCAACAATCGGTTTCAAAAACCCAACCTTCACATTTCCATCATTTTCTTCCTCAATCATTCATGCATGTCATACTTTCTACCTATTAATCCTTAAAAAAGTTAAAAGGAAGCTAACTAACCTGTTTTGAAGGCAATCAGTGAAGGAGAGCTCGATTTCCTCAAGTTTCTCTCGCGGATGTTCTTGCTTCACTCTGGCCGACTCTTGTTTAAACCCAACCTTTGTCTTCCTTTGCCTTTCTTAATGGGATCCTTACTGTTTTCTCCTCCTTTTCTTCTTTGATTGGAGCCTGGTGTTTTGGGGAAGATTGGGGCATTCTATGCATAAATGTGCAGGAAAAAGGTTCATAAAGACCTTTTCTTGCCGTGGCCCTCTCCCATTTAAAGGGAGATGGCTTGGTATTTGGCTTAGACACCGAGCCTATGGCTCGGTTGCTAGCCTAGGCGCCCTGCCATCTTGTCATTTTGCCCTCCCTCTTTCATTTTATCACCATTCTATCATTTCTATTTATTTAGGAGTCTTTTGACAATTCCATTTATTTTTTTAATTCTTATTATATTTTCTTTGGCACATTTATCCTTATTCACTTTTTCGGCCTAGTTTCCGAATATTCTGAGAATATTCTGTCTCGAAAATTCAAATTTTGATAACGAAAAAAATGTAGGGTGTTAACACAATAGTCAACAACAAGTTGATGTATATGCCAACGTTTAATTAACACAACAGTCAACAACAACCGAATAGTTCCAGATTTAACAACAGACGAAAAGGTTTCTATATAGTCTACACCGTCTAATTAATGATATCTCTTGGCCACAAGACGTGCTTTTAATCTATCTAAAGTACCATCATGTTTTAACTTAGATTTAAAGACCCATTTTGACCCAATCACATGGATATCAGAAGTCATAGGTACTAAAGACCAAGTTTCATTTTTATGCAGAGCATCTAGCTCATCAACCATATTTGCCTTCCAACCCGGATGTAACAATGTTGTTTTTACATTTTTAGGCTCACAAGGTATTGTGAGAGAAATTGAAACTACCAGACCATATTTTGGATTAGGTTTGAAAACTCCTACCTTAGACCTAGTTACCATGGAATGACCAACAACTTCCTATTGATCTTGCAACAATTCCAAATTATCATTATGTACCTGTATTGGCAATTGAAGAGCTGTAACTTGCTGTTGATTTTTCGCTGGTTCTACACTCGAACCTGTTAGCTCTCTCGATTGCAAAGACCTTGTCGTCTCACAATTAAGTAATGAACTAGACACTTCCACTGTTGTTTCTGTAGAAGCCTCCACTGAACTTGCATTTCTTGATGGGATTCATATTGCTGGAGATGAGGCAGCAGTAAAGTACGCAACTGGTTATGTATTTTCTACTGGTTGCACTACCACAGCATGTGGAGATAATGCAACAACCGATTCTTCTCGGGCTACAGGTATCTCCACCGGTTCTGTAATTTCTGATAGCTCTTATGACACTAGTGACTGTGCAGGCACAGTAGCAGTTGGAATTGTTTCCGATGCTTGTACTACTAACACAGGTGGCTGCACAAACTTCATCTGTTCTATGTATTCAACAGAAAAACACTAACTTGTGTCACATTCATTGAACTATTTGACAGAGTTATGGCACCAAGAATTGAATCTCCTTGTTTCTCAGTACCTAAAATAGAACCATTAGTCAATGTTAACCAATGATCACAAATTTGAACAACATGAGAATTAGAAGATAAAACAACTGATTTTTTTGAATGGAAATGTTTTTTCATCAAACACCACATGTCTTGAAAGAAAGAATTTTTTCGTGATCTGATGATAACATTTATACCCTTTGTGCCTATCATTATATCCTACAAAAACACATAAGACAGTCTTAGGATCAAACTTATGTGATTTAGTATCCCAAGTATAGGAAAAACATTTTGATCCAAAGACACGTAGTGAGAGTAATATGGATTTTTACCATATAACCAAAAATAAGGTGTGTCAAACTTTAGTGCAGATGATGGTAACCTATTTAGCAAATATACTGCGGTACTAAATACCTCAACCCACAAAAAAAGCAGAACATGACTATGAAATAACATTGTCATACCTAGTTCTCGGATAACACAATGTTGCCTTTCAACCATACTTATTTTCTCTAGCGTATACGGACACGACACTTGATGAACAATTCTTGCCTTACAAAAATGAGTTAACAAGCGAGAATTAATGAATTCTCCACCACCATCAGAATGAAAAATTTTAATTCGTTTATCAAACTGACGCAACAAATATTGTTCAAAGGCAACATAAACATCAAAGAAATTTGACTTATTTTTCAAGGGTATAATCCATGTAAACATGGAATAGTCATCTACAAAACAAGCATAACACTTAAATTTTCCAATAGATAGAACTGGAGCAGGACCCCACAAGTCACAATGAATTTTATCAAAAGCACCTAAACAAGAACATGTAGATAAAGAAAATGGTAGTTTACTCAACTTTCCTAGCTGACAACTATCACATAAAAAAATTAATTTCAAAGATCCAATAACATCAATCAATTTTTTATTTCTTAATAACTTGACTATTGATGCCTAAGGAAGTCCTAAATGCTGATGCCAAACTTTTATTGTACCCGCATGAAACCGATTTGAAAATTTTGCTTCGTGTATATTAGACAAAACATATAAGTTATGCTTCCGTTTCCCCATGATTAGAGGTTGCCCTGTTTTTCGTTCCTTTACACAAAATACATCATCAGAAAATTCACAATTAATTGTGTACTGAGATGTCAATTGACTTACAAAAAGCAAATTTTTCTTCAAATTAGGAACTAAAAGAACATCATCTAAAGTCAATTCATTTTTCTACTTGATAACAGTTTTTCCTACTCCTGTTATCGGAAGAGATGAACCATCTCCAATCATAATTAAATCAGTCCCATCATAATTCTTTAAATTACTTAGTAAAGTAGGATTACCTGTCATATGATTGGAAGCTCCTGTATCACCTGTCCATTCCGAATCGACAACTGAATTATCAAGAGTTAATGCTACAAGTGCTTGCGGAATATCATTATTTTGACGTCCTTGATTCGATATCCACCAACATATTTTGGCTATGTGCCCCTGCTTCTCACAGTACTGATAAACCTCATTCTTATAAAGTTCACGTTCTTCTGGAGTCATTCTTCGTTGTCCAGGTGGCGATGGTTGTCAACGCTGCTATTGTCCAGATGTGTTACTACCCTATGAGCATTGTGCTTGGAAGCCATGCCCAATAGATTAAAACCAATTTCCTCCTGAATAGTTTGAAGGCGCAAACCTTCCTCGGGTAAAATGATTTATACTAACCATTCTCGACTGAGAGGAATGATCTAAAGAAGTCATCGAGCAACTTCTATTTTGTTGGCTTAGAAAAGCAACTTGAGACAGTGAACCTTCTATATCATCTGAAAACCAACTCCGCTTCTAATCAAAGTTCTGTAATTGCGAGATCAATTTTGCATATGTTGGCCTTGGTAGCTTCAACATTGTTGTGGTAAAATTCTCAAATTGAGGACCTAGGCTTGTAAGTAGACAAAATACATTTTCCTTATCTTCCACAGGTTTACCAATAGTAGATAAGCTATCACAAATTTCTTTAAACTTCCTCACATATCATGCAATTGTTGTTGTTCCACTCTTCTATAGATAGGATAACTATTGTCGAAGAGTGAATTCACGTTCTTGTGAATCCTGTGCATATGATTCCTTGAGAGCTTCCCAAACTGCTCATGAGTTCTCTAGACCAATGACAAGTCCTAGACTCTCCTCAGAAAGAGTTCCAATTATCCATCCTCGAACCGTCCTGTTAGATTTTTTACAGGCAATGACTTCATCAGTCAATTTTGAAAGTTCAAAATTGTTAGGGTTTGGAGCAACAAATTTTGGTGGGAAGGGTTGTTCATTTGTGAGGTGATTAATTAGGTCTTGGCTTTCTACCAATCCTAAAACTTGTTCTCTCCACAACAGATAGTTGCTTTGAGTTACCTTGAGGGTAACAAAATTTTCAACATTCATTGAGATTGAATTGTTTATGACGATAATGATTTCAAAGAAGAAATGAAGGGTACGAATAGAAACAACAGAGAAGAAAGGAAAGGTGAATGTCGATTTGAGAGGCATAAACGATTCTCAATTTGTTCTACTGTAAAACAATGTTTTAATCGTTATGACGCTGATTTATGATTTGGAAGAAAAGCCAGGAACTCGCACTGCTCCGATACCATAAAGAAGAATAGAAAATAAGAAGAAAGAACAGAAAATATTTTTTTATTCTTTTCTAAGATAGGCAGACTTTTCTTATTGAATTCAATTCCAAACTTTACAATATATAGTAGACTTAACCTATAGTTATCACAAATTTTAAATACAATGGAACTTCTATCTAAAATAGAAACCTATCTAAAATAGAACTTTTATAGAATAGAAACATATCTAGAATAGAAACCTATCTAGAATAGAACTGAATTATCAATAAATACTAGAATTAAGCTACACTTCAAATTTCTAATTACTAAACACATATACTTAACTTGTTATGAGTCACCTTATTTCTCCACTAATCTTATCACTCCAACCACCCTTATCTCTCCAAACTCACTTTAGGCAGCCATATATTGCTAATAAGTTCTTCTACCTTTGGTTCATGCTCTTTAGTTCATCTTGGAGAAAATTCTCAAACTATAGTGCCATTAGGTAAGTACAACAAATGATATAAGAAACTCAAGTCAAAATAAAAGTATAATTACTTGATGAAATGAGAAAGGAGATTCAAACCATAGTGGGGATGTAAAAGGAAACTTTGCCAACCAACCCATTTCTCCATTGGAGTGTCCAAATCATTATTTATTTACATACTTTTGATTTTGTGCTAATTTTATATTTAATATTTTATATGGAAACTTCACTAACGAATTTAGATATCCAAAATGATGTATTATCTATTTAATTTTTAATGCATTTGAATAACGTTATTTTAATTTTATTATATATTAAGATATTTATATAGATTAAGTTAATTTATATAAAATGTAAAATTTTGTATGACACACTGTTGAATTTGTTATAAATTTAGCAATGAATTTTGTAATATAACAAAAAATCTATGTCTAAAGTTTGCGATGGACACAACTATGGATTTTGTAAATGATCATTTGATATTTTTGTAATAGAATTATTAACGGCATTATCATGTCTAAGATTAGTGGTAAATATTAATTGTCGCTAAGTCCATCACTAATGTTAGGATAAATTTCAAAATTTATTGTAAATTTTAGCGAGAGTTTAAGTGATAGAAACTTGTCTATCATAGAAAGTTTCAGCGATAAATTTTCTATTAACATTATGAAAATTTCCATCAATTATATCCTCTTTTTAGTAGCAATGGAAAATAAATAATGGAGCACATCTCTAACATTTTTGTAAATTAAAAATAAAAAAGCAAGGGAAATGTATCATATTAATTTTATTGTGCATAAAGTGTATATATATATAAATTAAAAAGTATATAAATAATTTCCTAGTTTATTGTTATTTTCCTTTATTATGTGTTTTCCCCATCAAACATTAATTTTGATTTGCAAGGTGGGGATTGGCCATAGTTACTTAGCCTCGACTCAATCTTACCCTCTCTCCATATAATATCTTTGGATCCCATTAATTCACGTATGGTGAGCCGGTTCCCGCGGCAATCTATGTCATCCTTATGTCATTAATTATTATTTTTTTTGTTTAATTCTTACATTTATAAATATTAATTTTCATGCTTCATCATTAATTTAGAGTTGATAATTCGTGTTATCGGGTCATAAACGTATCGTGTCAATGTACACCTAAAAAATTAAAATAACTAATCCAAATCCGACCCATTTAATTAATCGTGTAAAGATATTCAACCCTAACCCAGACATATTTATTAAACAGGTTAAAATGGTTGATCCGTATAACTCGTTTAAATAATTAAATTATTTTTATATCATGTAACACGACACTACACGTTTAATTAATTTAAATAAATAGTCATTTAGTCTCATAATACAATTTATTTAACATTTTAAAATAAATTAAAAATAAATAATATTATTTAACTATACTATTAATATATATATATAACTATTATTTAAATCTAAATATTTATAAATCAATTAAATTTATATAAAATAAAGTGGATGAAATGATTTTATATTTTACAAATGGATGTTTAAGATTAAAATATTATTATTTTAAATAAAATTTAATTATTTAACAAATTTAATTTAAATAAATAGATAATAACATCTATAATATATTTAAATGAATTAATATAAGATATATTAATTATTAACCTATTTAAATAAACAGACCATTGCGTGTCTAATCGGGTTAAGTAAGTCAACTTGTTTAGATCTGTATTTTTATCGTGTCACAAACGAGTTGACTCTGTTTATAACCAAAATCCATTTAATATAAATCCAAATATGGTTAACTATGTGTCGTGCAAACGGGTAATGTTAAAAATTGCCGGCTCTAATCATTATCATATGTCTAATATCAATTCTAAATACGTAAACTAAATAATTTTCATTTTAGTTTACTTAATGTTATAAATAAGAATATATAATTTCTAAAAAGAAAATATCTTTAACTGGGTTATATTTTTATTTAAAAAATAATATGCTATAATTAGTTATTAAAATATATAAAATGAAATAGAATAAAAAAAATAAAATAATAAATTTTAAAAGGTATGAAAAATGTGTTTGAAGTAACATATAAATTAATATTTTATGATATTTAAGGTTGCTTATAGTATTACATTCGTTCAGATTTTCTTCAAAGAAAAATAATTTTGATTTATTTATACGTTTAGATTTCATTGAATTTTTTTTGTCCTACGTTAAGTTAGCTAGTTTAACATAAACAAGTATTTCAAGAATTATATAATTATAAATCTTTTATAAATTTATAAATTTAATTATATATTATTTTACCACTTATAAATTACTGTGTTAAATTTCTTTAATAACATGGTGTTGAATTTATAACACCCAACTTCACTGCTATAAATATAATCAACGAGAAATTTATAATTTTAGCTCGTAGAACACTCGATCATAAAAGGAATTGGATTAGATAGATACTTATAGTGGATCAATATCTATGAATAGGTATTTTATATTAATTGGTAAGTATTCAATATATATGTATATGTCATGACCTGATTTAGGGCCTAGGAGTTTAGGCACCTAAAATAATCAAAATTGTAATGAAATGAATAATAAATGTAGAAAAAGGGGATAAAGAGAATGGAAAATGTAAAGAAAAGAAAAGAAAAGTAAAAGTAAAAGTAAAAGAGAAAGGAAAATATAAGGAGGGGCAAATTAGGAAAGAATTGAGAAAAGGGGAAAAGGTTATGTTGACAAAGTCAACATTAGTGGCTTAAAAAGGGGATAAGTATGCAAAAAGCTTAACCCTTAG
>CAOGCB010135610.1:0-11238 GCA_948266635.1 Cnidoscolus chayamansa
AAAAAAAAACAAAACCCTATAAACTTACCTGTTAGCATGGAGCAAAGCAGCTGGCCCTAAGTAGGACTCAGGGTTCCACCAATAGCTGGGGCAGGATGTGCTACAGCAAGCACATAATATGCACTCATACATCCCGTCAAGCTTAGCCCTATCTTTCTTACTCTGCAATATCTCTTTCCCCGGAACGGAAGGAGGGTTCTTTCTCTTAAGCCACGGCTCAATACTCTTGTATTGATTATAGAAATTAGTCATGTCCACCACCAAGTCCTTAATCACGAACATATGGGGCAAAGGAGTAATCGTGGAGGAGGTGCCAGATGAGATCTTGGTCAGGCATGCAAGCCCATTACAGCCGTCGATGTTCATAGCACAGGAGCCACAGATTCCTTCGCGGCAAGATCGGCGGAAAGTGAGGGAAGGGTCGATCTCGTTCTTGATCTTGATGAGGGCATCCAAGACCATGGGTCCACATTCTTTAAGATCGATCTCGTAGTCCTGAAGTTGAGGTTTTGATGGATTATCTGGGTTCCAGCGATATATTTGGAAGGTCTTGAAGTTGGAACTGGAGCTGGCCTTGGGTTCCACCTTCTGGGCTTCTGCCTCCGACGCGTGAAACCTAGCCGGCACGAATCTGGAAGTGAACGGCGTTGTAGAGGAGACCCTGGCAAGGGAAACCCCTCTCCTGAGCAATCCAGTAGCCATTGATACAGCGTCCAGAGAGAAAAAGAAAGAACCAGAAACGGCTTAAGAGAGAGAAAGTAAAGGGTTTTCTTGGGAGTGACATGTCAAAGTAGAGAAAAATAAGAATAAATATAAGGGTAGTTTGGGGATTTAGTGGCTAAAATTTGATCTACGTTTATAGGATTTTTATCGCGAGCCGGGGATTAGTTGTATTCTGCATACTTAAGGTGACGTGGCGTGTTTTGGATCGTTAATTGAAGGGATGACGTGGGTTGGTCACGCGACAGTCGTCTGTTCTCTTTTGATTGAAGCACCAAAAGTTCTTTCACTTGACATCATATTTCTTGGAGACTGCGGGCGAGTGCTCACCATGGTCTTGTCCATTCAGTTACTGCCACGTGGAAATCCTAAAACAATCTAAAATAGGCCCATCTGGGCCCAATGCCTTGACAATTTTTTTTTAAAACTTTTGGGAATTTTTTTATAAAAAAAAATCATCTAATTTGATGTTATTACAATTTAATTCACTTTGTTTAGTTTAATATTAAATTAAAAAATAAAAAATTAAAATTTTAGATAAAAAATAAAAATAAAAATTGAATTAAATAAGAAAACTAAATATTAAAATAAAATAAATTAAATCTTATAAAAAAATAAAATTAAAAAAATATGAATAAAATCTCGATGAAATTAATTATATTTATTTAATTTTAAAAAATTTTAAAAATAAAAATTAAATTAAACTAATCAAAGATTAAGTGAATGCATGGCCATAAAGGCATGTGGTTGAATACAAGAGTTAAGTTAGGAGGGTGAGGATGAAAGAGATGTACGTGCATGCAAATAAGAGGAAGGTGTGGTTGGCCAAAGTGGTATCCATACTGATGATGATGATATGATGATGATGATGATGATGGAGCAGAACTATAATAGAAAAAAGGTGATGAGTTGGTAAAGATTAATATCCGCTACTATTAACCTGCCTGTCCCTTAATACTCGCTCCCTCTCATGTCTTTTTTCTTTTTTGGCCCTTTCCCCTCTTTGTCTCACTCCTCCTTATTTTCCACCTCTCTCTCTTCTTTTTCTCCTCTCTCCCTCTCTCTCTCTCTTCTTTCTGCATTTCTAACTAGGCGTTTGCTGCAATAAATCCTTCATGTCGACGGTAAGATTATATATCATTATGTTCTTGTTAAGCTTTGATTGATTCCATTTCATGACCTTTTATATTGTGCAATGGACTTATATGTAGTTGGTGGGGTGGTTTTTTTATGGTTGCAGCAGGATAAGGGTCGGCCTTTGCCCAGATTTGGAGAATGGGATGTGAATAATCCTGCATCTGCTGAAGGATTTACTGTAATATTTAGCAAAGCCAGAGATGAGAAAAAATCCAATGCAGCAGGAGGGGCAGGAGCAGCCTCACAGAGGAAAAATAATCTGCATAAACCTGAAGAAAATTACCAGGATCCAACAGCAGTATGACATTTTTCTTTTTCAATTTTTCTTTTCCTGTCATTCCATTCCAAACAACTCTCACCAATTTCTCTGCTTTTCTGGTTGCAGAAGAAATGGTTTTGCTGTTTCTGAAACTACGATTCATTGGAGATGAAAGACAAGAAAAAGAGAATGCAATTTCACAATTAAGCTTTGAATGTTGAAGCTTTTTCCTGCTTTCAAATTCACAGCGGCTGAGGAACCAATGCTGGTTACATCCTTGCACCTTCAATCCAATCTTTATTTATTTTATCTGATTTGTTTCATGCTCCTTCTCCTAGTATTATTTTATATATGTAATCTAGGAAATGAACAATTTGGTCATAAAACAAATGTAACTGTGATTAACCTTTCCTAATGTTCATGTAATTTCATACAGCTTTAGTTCAGCTCAGCTAACCCTGTATTTCTCACTGGTGATTATGGTAGTCTTTCTTTTCTACATTTTGGCTTCTCAATATTCTTCATCTCAAATTTTATTTTCGTAACCCAAAAATTAAAGAAAATAAATAAATCCTTGGCTAGAACACATACGAACACGTTCCAGGTTTCTGTGTATATAACATAAGCAGTTGTTTGTTCTTGTAAAGATCTATAATTCTAAGTAAAAAAGGCCAATTCACTAAGGGAAAGATCAAAGACTAATTAACTAACCAAGTAAATCCCAGATGAGCAAATGTTCATTAAGAGGGTAATTAAGCTAAAAATCTGCAAATAAACCACTAAACGAAGACTGCAGGACATGAAACCTTTAAACTGGAAGCAGAAGGGGAAAAACAACGTTAATTAACAGAAAAATGAATGAACCTAGTACAAGACACGAGATCCAACATAAGACATGAGAAGTTGAACACATGTAGTAAGTTTAAATACTCCTGAAGGTAGAATTATGGAACGAGAAGCTGCAGATTTTTTGGCACCGCCATGCGAAGGGTAATCCTGTTCAGGGGCCATAACCTTAATGATGATCCTCTGTCCCCTCTCGCAATGCCCAGAAGCACCACTAACGAAGTAGAAAGGCCCTGAATGATCAAGCTTGTACACAGTATTGCCTGTGTTGGAGAAGAACCTGGGGTGACTGGAGTTGCAATTCTTGTACTCTTCTTCAGTTACTTCCATGACAGAATCCTTCTTGTACCTAAATCCTGCATAGAAACAAGAAATAAGAAAAAAAAAAAAGCAGCACTGAAGCAACCAAATAAGTGAAAACAATGAATTTCATATCAAGTAACCAACTTACTGACGGTGTCGCCAACTTGGAAGCGGTTCTCAGAGGCCCAGTCATTGTAGATTCTGGTGTCATTGGCAGGAGGGACAACCCAACCTTTGCTGCCTCCAACTTGGTACTCGAAGGAAGAGACAGAGAAGTAGTGAAGAGAAAAGAAGATGGTGAAGAGGAGAAGAATGAGCCTGGTGGAGGCCATGGTGTGAAACAGGAAGCAATTTCTGTATCTATCTTCTGATCTCAAAGTGAAAGTGGGAGAAGCTGTTGGTTTAAAAAGGGTGTTAATGGCAGTTAACATGAGAGTGAAGAGTGGAGATTGGAGATAGTGGGGTGCAACAGTTTTCTTCTGCTTGGTTTACTTGATTTCATCCACTGAGTCACGTATCCAATTAAAATCCATTGATTTTTTTTGGAGAAATTAATCTTTTTCTTTGCTATGTGAAAAAATTCCAAAAAAAAAAAGACACATCTTACCTTCTCAAGATGATTAAAAAAATAAATTACAAATACAGAGAACAAAATTGAAAATGAGATGATTTTTGTTCCGCTGTTAACACCTATGGTTATACAATTTCCACATCCCTTTCAACTTCTTGTGGCTTTTGATCAGAGTCTTTGAAGCTTAATCTATTTTTAAAAGATTTCTGGAAGACAGCTAATGCACTTTTTGATCTTGACAATGCTGGAGATTTGCCTTCACCGTTCTTCTTTGCCAGATCTTCTAACAGTGTCTTCACAAAATTTTGGAAATGGCGTCTGGATGTTGGATATCTTGATATAGATTTTGTAATCCCTTGAAGCCTGAATTGTCACATGAAAAGAGGAACTCAAAAGAAAATTAAACACCATTATGAGAACTAAGATCTTACAAAAGTTTTGCGTTGTTACCTTCGAGCTAGTGCATCAAGTTCGGCTCGTCTGCGATCAGAATCCGGAGACGGACCAATATTTGAACTTTTCAACTTCATGGGGTCTCCATTTAACAATACTATTTTGCAGAGATAATCCTCTTCTGCCTCAGAAAGGTTTAGTGCTTTAATCTGATCCTTCATTATTATGAAGGGGTTAAAAAACCAATCAAAGAAGGCATCTTTCGGTCGGTTTGAGGTTGTCAACTCAGTTGTATTGTCACCTACATGATGAAGCATGTATAAAGAACTTGAAACTGTTGAAGGAAGTAGCAATAACCGAATCTATTTTGGAGAGTGAAGGGGGGGTGGGGAAGGTAACAAATAAAGCACACACTTACTCAACAAAATACCCTCAGAATTGGCTTTCACAGAGCGTAGGAGCGCCTGAAGAAGGCAATAAGCAGGTAAGCCAAGGCTAACCACTGTGCCACTCATCTTAGACCTGGCATCTTCAAGGTCTTTTGCTGTTATTAATCCTTCAGAAAGAAATTTCTCCCCATGGCGTCGACACTCCTTGAATAAGCCATTGAGCAGCTAAACAAAAGCCAAACACAATTTCTTGAATATCCAAACTATTAGCTAAATGTAGATGCATTTACTGAACCAATGCATCATCACATGGAAGAAAATAAAATGCAGAATCCTGTTCACAAATTAGGCCAAATGGAAAATACCGTAAATGGTTTCAGATCGAGCATGGGTGTAAGTGAATCTGCACGTCGAAAAGAACTAGGCTTTGAAAAAGAGGATGCACGAGATATGCTTTTTGTCAGTTCAGCTTTTCGGTAAGTTGGCCTATTGATGTCAGAAATATATGGAACTTGTGAGAGTCCATAAGCTCCATATCATAACCATAAAGTATTTGAGAACTAAACGAAACCTCGGAAAGCAAGATCCTTCTGGCATGTCCAAAATGTCATTGCTGTATTCGTCATAAATAGCCCAGGACGCAACAATATAGCAAAGCCCAAACCAAAATGAGGACTCCTGCAATCCAAAGCCTACAGATCAACATTTCTGTTGCCTGCAATTTGTGTATTAAGGAAATTGACAGAACTCTCTGTATCTCTAAGGACATTCAAGATGTCATGGATAGAGAGTATCATGACACAACCTATCTACATAAAGTAGAATTGTTAAAAATGGATTCTCATGCAAGTTTAGGGCCATTTAATACAAATGTTAAACAAGTCAAGAAAGTGAAAACCACACAACATTTGCTCCAGCAGGGATTCGTTTGTTGAAACTCAGTCAAATAAAAAAAAGTTCTTTTTCAGAATATGTAAAGGAACATGAAAAAGATGACAATTTACATTGAATACATATAAGCATAAGGGCTCAATTCGAATTCAATGTTTACGAAGTTCGCACATGCCCAGTCGCAGCTAAAAACTACATATCTAAAACAGGTGCAATAAACAAAATAAAACCCCTATAAAAATAATATTTTAACCTGATAAACAACCACGCCTGCATAAGCACCAAGGAAGATACTTGATACCATGGAGCCCAAAACTGCTCCAACAACAGCCAATGGCCAGAGAAGGATAGCAAGACCTGCAAATGGAACACATATTGTCTCCAAGAAAGGGCCTTTCCTTCCTATGAGGTCATGAAACAGACGACGCCACCCTTTAAAGAGCATGTATGGGCTTTTGCAGATGGCAACAAATGAAATAAGAGGAAAGTCAAGCATGAAACCTAGTAAACCAGCAATAATACCACCAGGAAGATGAAGCAATCTGCAATTAAGACAGCAGGTAAAACAATGTCTGCTCCAGAGAGAAATATCAAAGGGATACTTGTGTACTGAAAGGGAAAATCAATTGAAATAAAATTGTCTTCCTTGATCAGCAAGTTTCTTTTTCTTGGCTTCAAACGTTCCTATTACAAATCCCAATTCCCATGAAGTGAGATCAATTGTATTGCCTATAGAGTGACAATATTCCATTCTCTATTGATGTCACATCCTGATACTAGTTATGTGAGGAATGCCCAAGATTGGATATCATACTTCAGTTTTTATAGCTTGTTATATGGTGTGGTTACTGGTTAAATAATTTCAAAATTATACCACTGTATGAGAGGTCAAGAGATAAGGAATTCTTTTATATGATTGGCTATGATGGGGGTTGTCAAAAAAGATGAACCTAGTGAAGAAACATGAGTTCACCTAGATGACTAAATTAGTTCATTCACAGCAAATTCATGGGTGGACAGAAAGTTGTTTGAAAATGAATTTCGGCTTTGAGGGGCATATACTTCTGCACAAAAAAGAAAATTTGTTGCATTTAATTCCTCTTACCTGCCTTCCAGATTGTATATAGAGAAAGGCGAAGGGAGGCCCTTACAATTTTAATTGCCCAAACTTTATAAATTTTTTGATATATTTTTTAATAATTAAGTTAATACAAAAACTTTTTCTTTTAAGCTTATATTACTTTAAAGTTTATACAAAATATAAAAAAAAACATTAAAAGTTACTTTACAATAAAAATTTTAAGACACTATCATTTACTCTCTCTGTCTACATTTTTAACTCTACATTTTCAGCATTTTACTTCTATCTACCATTGAAAGTCCCAAGAGAGACCAACTCTTCCATTTCAAGCTTCCTCTTCGAACTTCTTTTTCACCAAATCATAATAATATTAGAAAAAAACAACAAATCATAACAACATCTCAAGTACAAGGGATAATTAATCAACCACTCATCTCTCAAAGTTAGTTTTCACTGTTTCATATTTATTTTTCTTTTTATTTTTGTTTAACTCTCGTGGATTTAGTTTTAGTTTACACATGTTAACTCTCTAACTGTAAATTTAGTTCTTTTGTAATTGTATTTTATTAGCCAAATTCCCTAAAATTTTCATATCTACATATTTATAATTCGTACATTTTATTTTTAACTTTTATTAGTAGATCAGTAGATAAATTTAACTATTTAAAATTATTGAGCTTGAAAATAAATTGTTTTGTCTTGCACGTTTTATCTATGATTCTTTCAAGCGGATATTTCTGCATTTGAAGATCAATTTGAGACTTCTATATTTTTTTGTCAGATTTTTTGGACTTAGTTGGTGTTGAAAATATAAATCCCACATCGATTAGGTAGGAAAAATATAAGTTAGTTATAAAGTTTTGGCAATCCTCCCCTTAGAAGCTCACTTTTGAGGGTTACTTGGACCCAGACCTACTTTCTTAATATGACATCGGAGCCTCTGATTTGATGTTGGGCCTCTTGTTTGTGTTTTAAACTCCAATCCATTTGGAACTAAGGCTTGTTGTTGTTGTTGTTGTTGTCGTCTTAAGTCTAGCATCCATCTGATCTCCCATTCCATCTTGAAAATGTGGTCGTTTGTTGCTCCCTAAGGCCACTTCACTTTCTTGATTCGACGTGGGATGATAGGTAGGAAAAGAGCTAATCATATAGATAGAAAGCTCTTCTCGTAATTTTGATTTTGAAATTATGATTCATTTATTAAGAAATTATTATCTCAAGAAATTACAAAAGAGTCCTATTACTTAGAATTCTAATCAACTTAGAATTCCAATTCCAATGAATTAATTAAAACTAATCTTAATTCAAATTCTAATTTAAATCAAAATCTTATAATCCTATCTTATTCATTACCTACAACACCTAGGCTTCATTTGTTTGTAGAAAAGTAACTTGTTTATTGAAAATGTTTTCCATGGAAAATATTTTCCGAGAAATAACTTATTTTCCAATGTTGCATTATAATGTTATAAAAATCAAGGATATTAATACGTTAATAAGATTCTCGAAGCCATGTACGACATCTAAGAATGGTTTATTACAGATTTCTAAGTGTGCAGATGATTGCACATGTTCAATAGCATCATGCATTCAGTCTTGGAAAGATAATCAGAAAAAAAGCAGAGTGACTTCCATATTCAACAGCATTCAGTTACTGGAGTACAGTGAATTAGTTAAGAATTATCAAAATTTAACCCCTACTACAACATGATATAAGATTTAACCTTCCATGTAATAATACTATTACTTTGATCATCACATAGGCGGAGTTTTTCCTGGAGTCCTGTCTAAGATAACTATTTGAAGACTATGGTTCACCTAAGATCAAAATGGTTGCTGAGAATGGTCATACTTGATTTATTGTTGTTAACCAATGTCTTTATTGGCTTATACAAGTGAACTAACATGAATCAGAATACAACTAAATGAGTTATTTTTTTCTTCTAATTTTCCTAAGGCAAATAAGACCAAACCTGATCTCATAGTATTTCCTATCTGTAGGTTGTTGTCGTTGCAGGTCATCCATATATGATAAATAAGAATGATAACAAACATCTCCAAAATCACGGACAATAGTGCAACTTTTTTTAGCAGTGTCCCAAGTTCCATCCTGCGAATACAGAACCATAGTAACTGTTAGATGTGAGGAGTAAAAAAGGAACAAATAGATAATTAAATCATCAAGACATGGTATTAATACACACAACAAAACAGTGGTAAAGCTCCTTAGTCTTCCCTTCTCCAACTGCATCAAAAGTAGCAAATACTGGTGAAAGAAAGCCATAAAATGCTCCGGCTGCAATACTTCCTATAATGCTGAACACCAGCCACAGAATCAAGGGAACTGGTAAGAAAAGGCAGAGAACAATCTTCAGAAGTGGTCCTAATTGTCTTGCTCTGCCATTTAGAGAAATTAAGAGAATCAGAAGATGCAACAAATAGATAACATTCAGTTTCATATTGGTTCAGGAAAAACACCTTATAATTGAATAATATGTCCAGAAAATGTGGAATGGCCAAAGACCTAGTATAATAACAGAGTTTCCAACTGTCATGAGAAGGCCTACCAATGGGCAGAAAATGATACCTGCACAAAAAGTTTAGCACCCAATAAGTTAAAATTAGAGTAAATTCCAATCAGATGCATTTACTGATTGGAATTCCTTTCTATTCTATGAAAGTACACACCTTTAAAACATTGTCACTTGTAAACATTAAACTAATAATTATCATTTGTAGTCATTAATCTTATAAATGGTAACTTGCAGAGCATAACATTCATATTTAAAATATGAAGATGAAAGGTTGGGTAAGGTAAGGTAAGGTCCTAATAAATTCAACCATGTTTATGAGCAAAGGCCTTTCCGAACAGTATAGCAGCCAAATTGAGTAGAAAGGACCAAATACCAGAAGAACTATAAGAAACAAAACGAAGCCAAAATAAGGAATCAAAAACTTAATGCACTAACCTTTAATAGTACCCAGAAGCAGAAGCCCAAAGAAGAAAGGGAGAAAACGTATTAGCTGCCACAGAGAAGCCAAAAACCCTTGTGGAGGCTCCATATCTCTCTATAGACTCCAAAGCCACCCAGATCTCCACGAATTTACCACAAACCCATCTCAGACACTGCCCGAACTGCTCCCTGCAAATACCAACGACCAACTCCCCCAACTTTCAGTCACCCCAAGTAGCAAACGAAATAAATGCATAATTAATGAAAAGAAAAAAACAAAGAAAACCCAGAAGTCCAAAATAAAAAACCCACTTCTCAAACAAAGCCAAAGGCTAGAATTTATTCAAGTTCCTGTTCGATATGACCATAGTCCAACTGAGCCTTGAATGTTCCTTCAAGACGTAGGAATTTGAATAAGGCAAAAAAAAAAGTATTGAAAACGTGGCAAAGGGGAATAATTAAGTGGATGGAAAGCCTCAAAATGATATTCCGCACAGACAAACAGTTAAAAACAAGAGATTGACATTAGACGAAGGAGAAGAAGAATACTTGCTTCCTTGAGCAGGTCCTACAGTGCTTTGTGCTTAAACTTAAAGCAAAGCAAAGTGGGGGGATTCTTTCACTCGCGCGCAAGGTTGAGAACACATGTCGAGTTGGGATAGAAACAAAGACGAAGAAACACCGAGGTTGAAGTCTGGAGCAGAGAAAAGCGCTTGGTGGGGGAGGAATAGAGTTAAGGTGTGGTCGCGTGTGGATTCTCTTTCCGTTTCATCCACCCTGAAATTTCCTCTTCCGGTTCTAGGCGGTAGCTGTGTCTGGCTTGTTTTGTACTCGCTACATATATATATATATATATATATATATATATATATATATATATATATAAACAACTATGAAGTTTCGAGACGAAATGTTTGCTGAACTAAACAACCTGCGACTGAGAGAGACACTTCCAACTGATTTGGGACATTTTATTATTATTATTTCTTGCAATCCTTCAAAATTTCAGATTTTTCTACTGAATTTGTTGTTTAAGTTTTTAATTATTATTTGATTTAAAAAATATTTTATTTATATATATATATATCTGTCCTAAATAAGTTTCGTTGCTTTTAGACCTCTCAATAATCTTGTTTCTTTTAGACTTCTCAATAATTTTATCGGATTGAAGTGTGAGAGCTTCTAAAATAAAAATATATCACGTTGGTATAAGTTTTGTTTTTTTAGAGAATTTTCTCAAAATATATATTTTTTTAATTTTTTATATTTAAATATTTTTTATATATAAATATATTAATTTTTTTTAATTCCAAAAGGAGGGATAGAACCCTAAGAAATAACTCGAGGCCAAGCAACTCCATTTCGATCTGCATCAAGCAAATTCCAAACCACAGCAGGTGGAGAACTAAAAAAAACTCAATCCTAACCCCATTCCAAATGCAAAACTAGCTAAGCCATCAGCTACAAAGTTGGAATCTCTGTACACATGTTGTACCTTAACCTCCCAATCCTCATTCATCAATTTCCTGCAACTAATAACTAAGTTCTTGATCCTAAACGGACCAACTGCTGCCCCTTGTAAAAGATTAATTGCCAACTGAGAATCACTTTGAACTATCACTTTCTTCCATCCCCTTTCCCACGCTAAACGGAGACCAAAGAAAATTCTCCATAATTCTGCCTCCAAAACTCCG
>CAOGCB010135689.1:0-18952 GCA_948266635.1 Cnidoscolus chayamansa
TTGAAATTTTGAGTAATGATCTTCTCAAATTTGCTTCAGATTCTGTTCTGATTATGTTCCAATATTGGCTTTGATTTTGCTGTAATAATGTCCTCCAATTCTGCCTTAAAATCTTCTTAGAATCGGTTTTGAATTCTGCAATCTCAATCTCTAAAACATATTTTGTTATAAAGGCTAAATATCTCGGATCAATCTTGTCACAAAATATGTTAATAAAGATCTTGTATTAAGTTGCAGATCAATAGAAATCTTTCATTCAAGTATTTAGAATATCTTTCAAATGCAACAATCCTTGCATATCTTATATGGATTTGTAATTTAAAGCAATATCTTTTAAGGATACAAATCTGTGTAATAAGCATAGAAGATATTCATTTTGTTTTGTATCATCATGTTAGACAATTCATCCATTAGAGTCAACAATTTGATCTCTGCAATTTCTACTGCTGCTGAAAATGCACCCTCTACATTGGGTCAGGATGATGCCACGCCAACTGGGTCTAACTTCACATATGTTTGTGATCCTTCAAGATATGCTCGTTTGGGGTTGAACATATCAGATTTTGCCTTCTGTGATTCTTCCCTCTCCTATAATACAAGAGCTCAGGATTTGGTGAACCAAATGACCCTTTATGAAAAGGTACAACAGCTTGGAAATCTTGCTTATGGGGTACCTAGGCTTGGACTTCCTAAATATGAGTGGTGGTCTGAAGCCCTACATGGTGTGTCCAATCTTGGACCTGGTACTTTCTTTGATGATCTTGTTCCTGGTGCAACTAGTTTCCCCACAGTGATCCTCACTGCAGCTTCTTTTAATGTGTCTTTGTAGGAAAATATTGGTCAGGTAATTATGATCAACAGCCTAGAAGACCTATAAAGCTTGAATACATTGGAGGAGTATGTTCATGTAAATAACAAAATAGTTTTTTGGTGGCTATCGTTGCAGGTTGTTTCGACAGAAGCAAGAGCAATGTACAACTCAGGTAGGGCTGGATTAACATTTTGGAGTCCGACAATCAATGTAGCAAGGGATCCTCGATGGGGAAGAACCATGGAAACACCTGGGGAAGATCCTTTCGTCGTTGGAATCTATGCGTCTAATTACGTGAGAGGTTTGCAGGATGTAAAGGGAACGGAGAAATACAAAGACTTGAACGCAAGACCTCTCAAAGTCTCATCGTGTTGCAAGCACTTCACTGCATACGATGTTGATAAGTGGAAAGGAACTGATCGTATCTCATTCGATGCTAGTGTACTCAATTGAGAAAAACCTTAATTCATTCAAAACTTCACAACCATCCCATGTTTCTACATGGTTAAACTTTTTTCTTGTATTATTGTAGGTGAGAGAACAAGATATGGTGGAGACCTTCCTTCGACCTTTTGAGATGTGTGTCAAAGAAGGCGATGTGAGCAGTGTTATGTGCTCTTACAATCGTGTCAATGGGATACCTACTTGTGCTGATCCCAAACTGCTGAATCAAACTATCAGAGGAGATTGGAATCTTCATGGGTATAGAGTAAACTCCACATTCATCTTTCTATGCAAGATTATTCGGTTAAGATAGATTTATATAGATTATTCTTTTTGCACTAGATATATAGTTTCAGATTGTGATTCCATTGAAGTAATGGTTCGTGATCATAAATTTCTTAATGATACAAACGAGGATGCAGTTGCACAAACGCTTAAAGCAGGCTAGTGATTCTTGTCATCTTGTAATGATTACTTCTATAATTTTATGTTAATTTCTATCTTATTACAATCTTTTTTAACAGGATTGAATTTGGATTGTGGGATTTACTTCACCAACTTCACGCAAAGTTCAGTTCAGCAAGGGAAGGCTAGGGAGGAGCACATAGACAGGTCAATGACATATCTCTATGTGGTGCTGATGAGGCTAGGCTTCTTTGATGGAAGCCCTCAATTTCAATCTCTTGGCAAGGATAATGTGTGTCATAAGAAGCACATTGAGTTAGCTGCTCAAGCAGCAAAAGAGGGTATTGTTCTCCTCAGTAATCTCAATGAAACTTTGCCTCTGAGCTCTGACAGGATCAAAAAACTGGCTGTAGTTGGGCCTCATGCTAATGCCACAACACCTATGCTTGGAAATTATGCAGGTATATAGCTGTATTATATGTATAAATCATAATGGTGTATATTGACGATGAATCTTTTGCTTCTTGCAGGTGTTCCCCGCAGATTTATCTCTCCCATTGATGGGTTTTCAGTATATGCAAATATGGATTACAAAATTGGCTGTGATGTGGCTTGTAAGAATGAGAGTTTGTCATTCCAAGCTATGCAAGCTGCAAAAGAAGCTGATGCCACTGTAATTGTAGCAGGTCTAGACTTATCGATTGAGGCTGAGGGCTTGGATAGGGAAGATCTCCTCCTTCCTGGGTACCAAAGTCAATTTATCAAACAGGATGCGAATGCTTCGAAAGGTCCTGTCATTCTTGTAATCATGTCAGCTGGACCTGTAGATATCTCTTTTGCTAAGAGAAAAACAAGTAATGTCAAAGCCATCTTGTGGGCTGGATACCCTGGAGAGGAAGGTGGTCGTGCCATAGCAGATGTTGTGTTCGGCAAATATAACCCTGGTAATTCTCAATTTATGCAATTTTTAGTTGTATTTCACTAATCCATTTACTACAACTAATGATCTTGTCTGTTTTCAGGAGGAAGATTACCAGTTACTTGTACGAAGCTGACTATGTAGATAAGCTTCCAATGACATCTTTGCAACTGAGACCAGATGACAATTCAGGATATCCAGGTCGAACATATAAGTTCTTCAATGGTTCCACAGTTTACCCTTTTGGTTATGGACTCAGTTACACCTAGTACAATTTAAAAGCCTCAATCTCATCAATTCACCCGAAACTGAACTGACTTCAGCACTGCTACCAATTAAGATACGAAACCAACACCTTTAGGCCTACATGCCCTGCAGTTCCAACGGACTATTTGTCCTGTGACGATTATCATTTCCAGTTCGAAGTGGAAGTGAAAAATGTAGGTTCCAGGGATGGGAGTGAAGTTATCATTGTCTACTCCAAGCCCCCAGAAGGAATCTCTGGAGCTTATATTAAACGGGTGATCGCTTTCGGAAGGGTGTTTTAGATTCATTCCTAAGCTTGCTTTGTTTGCATCTCCGTACCAGTCTTGTTAAAGCGTTCCAACGACATGTTCAAAAAGAAAATAATGTCCAGGCCATTTCCTTTGGAGGCATACTCTTCCTAATTTGAACCCTTTTCAAAAGGTACTAAGGGGTAGGAGCAGCCAGAGGCGGGGATCTATTTTTCTCCTTGGGCTCGGAAAAGACTCTCCGCCTTCAATGCACTTTTCTACATAAATCTTTTTTTACTTAAAGCTTAACATTGAGGCTCGGGGATAAGTAATACAACTTCAACTGGCTCGACTGAATCGAAGACAGAAAAAAGGGCTTATTCCAGCATTATTTTCTATGATAATTTAACTGGCTTACAAGCCAGGGATTATCTAATTTATAGAGCTAAAGAATTTAGCCTGCCTAGAAGTCAACTAGCCTTTTCTCTTGCTTGCTCTAGACGCCTTTGATCAATTGTTCAAGCTGGAAGAAGTGAGAAGGTTAAGTTTAATCTATGCAAAAGTTTACGTCTCGTAGACTATAATGCATATTCCATTCTGCTAACAGGAGGGCACACCATTGTTGTTGGAGATGACAAAGCTTCATTTCCTCTTCAAATCCACTTAACTTATGTTTAAGGATATTATTACCACAGTTTTTCCAAGTCTGAGGGGAATAAAAATTAGCATCAATTGTAGTTACAGGAAAGTTAATTAATTATAGTTTAGTTCTTATATTTTAATCTCCATACGTTTTTCTGTCAATTATTTGTGAAATGACCAAAAATACCTATAAAGATACATTACTCTTTTATTCTTGAATTATATCAAAATAACACTTATGTTCTTATAGAATTTTCGATTTAACAAAATAAAAATACATAAATTAAGCTATTACATTTTATAAATAAATAGGGAGAAGTGAAGAATTTACACTTGTTATGTATAAGTTCAACAGAAGTAAATAATTATTTTATAATTTTACAAATAACCCATCTCAAAAAGGATATTTTAGTTGTTAAATTAATTGTTGGAAACCAAAATCTGATAAAATTTTTTTTTTCTTGAGATGAGAACAAAACTAAAACTTACCTTGAGTGGTGCGATGCATGATACAGCATGAAAGTACTCTGTGAGTACATGAAACAACTTGTAAAGAAAATACCTCATTGACTTGGAGAATGATAAAGGAGAAAAGCAACAAAAGCAATACCATTGAAGTGTAGAAAGCCCCTCCAAAAAATGTTCTGGAATTGATAGTGAAGGATACTCTGCTTTGCTTCACCTAAATGAATCCCTCCAATGAGGTTCACTTTAGACGCACAATGCTTCGCCATGGATGGTGATTGGAGGATATACCCACAAAAAGGCTTTTTGCTGGTGCGCCACTAAAGCCCCTTTCCATTGGCCCTGCAAAGTCAATTATACATATATATACATATACATACATATATATGTATATATATATATATATATATATATTCCGAATGCATTACTTGATTCTTGATTTTTACCTGCATGACACTTTCTTTAATTGCATTGTATGTACTACATAATATTTATAAAAATGTAATTAATACACACTTGAACTTCTTTAATTAAGTTCAAAATAGTTATAATTTTACAAAATTCAGAATCAAACAAGATGTTAAATAACTTACGAATAAAGGGTATGTGAATTGTGCAAAACCGAAATAGAAAAAGAAAAGGCAGGCGGCAAACATACATGCATGACATAGATTCCCTGTCCCTAGAATTCCAGCACATAAAGGATAAAAGGGCACATATTCAAAGAATATAAAAAGATGGATGAAGGCAGTGACAGAGATTTGAGCTAGTCATGCTCACATAAAGTAATGGACTACCCACTTAAAAAAGAATTACAACTTGGATCCAACAATTACATAAAAAGATGCTGATACTGCTATAGTGCTCCACTGACACCACTACATATAAGGACTGCAACACTGGTGCCAAACCACAATAAATGCATCATCAATATCTTCATGTCTCTATATTCCCAGCACATTAAGTATTTACAATTGCATTCAAAGGATAAGGCGAAACCACCAAGACCAAGTATGTTAAAAGCATCTTCAAAAAAAAAAAGAAAAATTCAGTGGCAGATTTTTCAGTAACACATGCTGACACAAAGCAAACCCATTTAAGCATTTGACAAAGTACAACTGGATCCAGCAGCCAGTTGATTATGAGCACATGCCAAAGACAGAAAGAAACATATATAACGCACTGTTTGAGGGCAAAGGAAATAGGAACAGTTAAAATAGACATAAAATTGTACAGTACACCATAGCATTAAAAGTAGTTCTAACTAGTAGCAGGCCCGACAGAATACCTGCTAGTAGAAGAGAGTAATACATATTAAACTTCAAGCCAATCTTCACTCCACGAAAGAGTAAATGGAAATTAAAGTTACAGAAAAATGTTTTTAAGAGGAAACCACCACTAATTTCTTCACTGTGACAACCAATCCATAATTGGATAGTTGGAACCCGAACATGGGAACTAATACCTGCCAGAATTATTCACCAAATACCAACCAGCCAAGAGAGAGGAAGCCTAATTGGTGCAGACTGCAGAATTGCCTGTATCCAAGATAATGGAGTTAAGTACCAGATAAAGTTAAAATTTAATTCTTAAAATTCCCAACTCCAATCTTCTGCACTTCAACTTTGAGAGACTTCAGATATCTGACTGCTTCATCAAGAACTGTTACAGTATTCATTTGGTCACCACCAGGAACAATTCCTCTCAGTGTCTTCACCATCTTCTTCATTTTCTGCCGTTTCCTTTCACTGTTACAGCTGCTATCATTTCCAGAGGACTTCTGAACAGAAGAAGATCCATATTTTCTGGGTTTAGGACCACAAGTTGAGTAAGAATCAGGGGAGTTGCTTCCATGATTTCCACAAGTTCGTGCTGTGCTAACTTCTTCCTCATCGTATTCATCATGTTCATCCTCTTCCAAGCTCAGTAATGCATCAATATCATCAGAATCTTCTTTCAGAGAAGAAGATACTTCTCTCTCAATATCATTGACCTCTTTCCTATCAAAATTCTCTTGGATGTAACTTCCATGCAAATTTAAGCTAGGACCACTAAATTTGTGGGCAACTGCAGGATGGAACATTATTTGGCTTCGATGATCATTCTGATCGAAAATAATGAAATTCCTGGGGCAAACCTCAGAAGGTTGAATTTCAATGCCATGAACAGGCATTAAATGGTTTCCAGTAGGAGGTAGTGCTGTAGCAAAAGAAGGTGCAACTGGAAAATGCATGTAATTATTGCCCCTTTGATTTGCGAAGTGGGGCACTGCTTTTTTGGGTTGAAATTGCTGGTCACTCTGCATCAGAAGCCCACCTTGGTTGAAAAAGTCAGAGAATGGATGTTTTTGGCTTTGCTTGGTGATTATTTGGTTTTCAATTGGAAGAAGGTTTCTAAAATGAGAAAAGAGCCGTCTCTATTCTAAATGAACTACTACCAGAATCAAAAAGTTCATCTTTTTCATTGCCTTATTATGTATAAACACAACAAGAGGCAATCCGTCCCAAACCCAATCCCCTAGAGCCTTGTAAAGCTAGACTACGTCACAGGCTTAAGCAACTGACGGAAATATTCGGCCTGTAATAGAAAATAGAAATGAACCAACATTATAATTACACAAATTAAAATTATAAAATCTAAAAGCCATGTTAAAGAGAACCAAACAAGAAAGCAAAGACGATAACACCACAATCCACATGCAGTAACAGAGCACAATGTTTCCATACATGAATATGGCACTACCTGATAAAAGGGAAACATTAAAATTCAACATTCAGGTAATGGTACAAGTTTAGCATAACCTCATGCAAATTCCATAGTTCGTTGCAGCAGTATGTTAAAAAATTCCACAATTCGTAAGAGTGAGATTTCTTGGAATTTAGCCATCACATAACCACATCAGGGGAATAAATAAAAATTGAACCAACAGCACAACAGCTATACATCAGCTTCAGATGGAAGACGTGGGGTGTTGGGGGGGAGGAACGTTAACGTTTCTCCTATACTTAGCTTAACCATACCACACTTCAGTTTTCTTTCCTGGACACAAGCATAAAACAAGAAAATAGAGAAGCATAGAAACATTCAAATTTAATCTCGTAAACAATCAAGATAGACATTCTAATCATGTTCCACACACTTGCCCTTTATCACAAAAAAATGACTAGAAAATATTAACAGCAAATTGGAATAAGAGTATTAGAACATCTCTTGAAATCAGCAATATATTCAGAACTGCCAATGCATTGAGCTTTGCAAGAGATAGTCACAGACTCTTCAAGCAAACACTAATGTAAAAATAGTAGGGACGGTGCTTAAAAACTCTACAGGCTGTAAATATTATCCAAAACAGAGGAATGACCTTTCTAGTAGAACGAAAATAGCCATGATATACATATTAGAAGAACTCCAAGGAAAATTTACAATGAAATTTCTAAGCATACAGAGATTACACTTTTACCTGACAAACTTGCATCACTTGGTAATATGCAGTAATCCCTACTATCATTTTAATCTTCCCTACTTCCTTCACAGCACGATACCTCTTTATAGTTGCAGCAATGTACATTCTCACTCCTCAAACCACTTTCAAATTGAAGCCACGCTAAATTTGCGTTTCTTAACCAATCAAAGGGAATTTACCTGCAAAACGCAGAAGCACAAAGCCCTTGAGTGATTAAAGAAAACAAAATAATAGACCCCTCACACCTTCCATTAGGTAAGCTAGATTGTGATAAAGCAAAACCACAACCAGGAAGTATTTCCTTCACTTATCTGAGTTCTGGGCAATAGATTGAAACTAGCAAATCTTCATTGACAATATACATATGCATACATATGAGTGTGTCTATATATATATATATATAGATAAATAGATAGATAGATAGATAGATAGAGAGAGAGAGAGAGAGAGAGAGAGAGAGAGAGAGAGAGCAACTACCAATGCAAACTAATTTAGATTATCACACGAAAGAAGACCACCAGGCGAACAGAGTTCCTGCTATAATTCACAAATGAAGAAGCCCACGGCATGCTGCACTCCGCCAAATCCAAATTAGTATGTAAATGAACTTCAAGCCCACTGAGAAAAAAGACAGCATATCAGCCAGATGCATTTTAAGGGAAGAAAAACAAATGAATAACCCCCGAGTATTAACTGCATGACACTCAATAATTGTCCAATCAAAGATCTATCGTTTTTCCATATCAAGCAACACCCAGAAAGAGCACTTGTCAGCTAAACAAAAGCACAACACTTCCATCTCAGTTTGGTTTAACAAAAAAAAAATCAAAAGAAACCTATGGCCTACTCAGGAAAAAGCTTGAGGCCTTGAAATCATGGGAATCATCGAGTTTTAGACCATCGTCGGGTCTTAACAGACAAATAATAAATCGAGTAACCGAAGCTTAAGCCAACAAAAACTTGAGAATCACTTTCTTCAATTTTCTTAGCAACCAAACAGCTTAAAGGGAAAAGACAAAAAAAAAAAAAATAACAACTAACACATGGAGCAAGAAAACCTGGACCAGTTGCAGATCACGATTGCATTTAAATTTAAAAAAAGAAATAAAACTCCCACCTTCATAGCACAACTGACCAATCAACAATTAAAAACAATCCAGACGTCTATCAGCAGAAACAACTTTTCTTTAAAAAAAAAAGGCCTTTATACCATGAAATAAACAGAAAATCTAAAATATTTGCAAAATCAAGTAAAAAACAAAGAATCCAACCGAAGTAATAATTAAACGAACAAAAGATATAAAAATAACAAATTTTCCCGATAATACAGACCTTAGATTTAATCCTTTTCAAATAAGAATCCAAGAAAACAGAAACCCAAAGCTCAAAATTGAAGATCTGGTGAGAAAATCCCTAGGTTTTCGCTGAAGATCTATGGACAGAGAAGACAGAGCTGAAGTGTAAGAAATATGAGTGGTGTGCTGTGAGGCGTGAGCAGCAAATGACAGTGTGTGGACTTTTATTTCCAAAGAAAATGAAATTATAATTATTTAAATACGATAATTAATATTTAATTCTTTATAATAATATTTTTTATCCATTCTGCATTATTTTGTTTTTTTTTTCATTCTTTCTAATATATATTTTTTATTTAAAATGCATTAAAATATTTTTAATTCTAAAAATTAATTTTTTAATTATTAATTATTTTATTTTTCTACTCATATATTAATAAGAAAATAATTAATAATAATAAAATAAATAAGCAAGATAAATATTAATTTAATCGAATTAATCATTATTTAATTATTATTATAAAAACCAAATAAAGTGTATGATGAGATTATAATATAATATTTAGTTTTATAAAATTAATAAATAACTTTAAATATGAATATTTCATATATTAATCATTAATTAATTTCATAAAAATAAAAAAATAAATTATCATAATATGATAATAATGAAAATTCATTTCATAACATTTAGAAAAAGTTGTATATGTTTTTACAAAATTTATTAGTTGTTTTTTATTTTTATTTTATAATTTTATATTTTATAATTGATTTTTTTATTTTTTTCAAATAAACCATTTTTTTTTATATAGAATAATTGTGAATAGACTTTAAGTACCCGAAATTGTAATATTTTTTTAAATTTAAAAAAAAAAATTATTGGAAGATGTGCAAGTTTTCTCATGCATTGTAGAGTCAAATGCGAAGGATCTAGACCGTCGGATGCTTGGTGGGCATCGGGAACCCATCCCGCATAATACGGGATGGGTTGTGGACCGTTTGATGACGAAGCACGCGTGAACTGGGAGCAGTGGCAGGGGCCCACCAGGTTTGACGAAATCGCATATCGTAGTTCGTGGAATCAACTCTTCTTGCTTATGCTATTTTAGGTTTTCGTTCTTTTTCCCCTAATTTAGTTTATTATTTTTTTAATAAATTTAACTTTTAATTTTTAAAAAATTAATGTTTATGAGTTATCTTTTATTTAATTTACATATAAATAAATTTAAGGTAAAATATTATTTAAAATAATCAAATCAAATTAAATTAATAAAATTCGACAATTATTTAATTAAATCGATCTTATTTTATTATAATTTTATAATAAAATATAAAATTTTTTATTAGTATAGAGTCCTCAAATTTGAGGTTTTTTCTTTTTTTTCTCTCCTAAATTTTTTTTAATTTTTTTTGAAAATTTTTCTCATTAATTTCTTTTCAATAACCATTATTTTTATTCTTTTCCCGACAGTCCAACATAGTACGAGGTTTATATAGTAAATTTATATCAAAAATCAAATCAAACTTTTTAAATGATAGTCTTTATATATCTATTGAAAATAAAAAAAATTACAAATATAAATATTTGATCAGAAAATACTTTGTGGCTAAAATTTTTAGGTGATAATGTGATTTGTTGATAAAAAATACAATGAAATTACTAAATTTTATTCAAAATTATATAGAGAATTCAAATAATAACATAATTTTAAATAATATTTAAAAAAATAATTTATTTATTTTTATATAAATTGCTATAATAAGTAAATGCAAAATTGTCATGATAAGGAAGAGACATATAAGGAAGTTGTTTTAAACATTCAACTCATACATCAATTGGCACCAAACTAATGATTATCATTTATTTTTAAAAAAATGCAATAATAAAAAGTATATAATCAATTTTGAAGGGACCACCATTCAATTTAATTTAATATTAAAAATCTACTAAATTTCAAATTAGTTTAATATAAATTATTTTTTTTAATTATTATGTATCCTATTATATAATTTATTATAATATAAATAAAAAAATTTAACTGCTATTTAATATCGATAGTAAATTTAAAAAAAATATTTAAAAATATTAAATTTAAATATTTATATTCCGTGGATAATGTTTATAATATATTTTATTTTGAAAGGGTTGAAAAAAGAGGATTGGTTGAGAATTAAATAATGAGTGAGGATTAAATGTATTATTAAGAATGATGATAGAAAGGTTAATAGCAATGGAAATAAGATGAAAATTTCTCACTTTAAGAGGACAATTAGGTGGAAGAGTAACACTAAAAGTCGGAGATGACGATGAAGATGACGATGGTGACGGTGATCAAGAAGCCAAGCAAAGAAAAAGTAATTATCATGAAAAATGAAGAAAGTGGGTCAGTAATTTATTTTTAATTAAATTAATTAAGGCGATGCTTAGCTATCATCATACTAATTCAGACCAATAAGCTGCAGCACGTGTTTGGACTCGTGTGCATTTCCCTTTCTTTTTCATCCTTTATTTTTTATTTTTATAAAATTTAATTGATTAATCATTACAATACAATTTCAATTTAATTTATTTAATAAATAAATTTTAAATTAAATATCAAATAATTTTAATTTAATAATAATAATTATTTGAAAACACATTTGTAATCATAGTAATTTTTATATTAAATAATTTAATTAAATAAATATATATAAATAGATTAATTTATAAATTTATAAATTAATAAATTTAATTATTTTATTAAATCAACTTAAAATTTGTATGTGAAGTTAATTAATTTAAAATATAAATCGAATCAAACTAATAATCCAACAAAAAAATAAATCTGACTTAGGATGCCACCGCCGTGTGGTGCGTTCCGCGAAAACGTCCGGAGGTCTGAACCCCAAAATGCGACCGACGTCTGTGCATTCCAATTTCTTCTCATCTCTGAAGCAGGTAGGTTTAGGTTTTACGTTCAATATTTTCATAGTTCAGCATATCCTCTCTTTGCTCTCTGTCATGGTCTCATATGTGCTGCAGGTTGAGAAAAGATTGAAGCTTGAGAGCCGAGCGGAACCCTGCAATTTCCGACCACCGCCACCATATGTGGGCCCTAACGACACCTCGACGGAATCTCTAAGCACACCGATGTATCTCCACCTCGACCAAGAGCCCAACAGCAATAACTCAACGGCTTTACAGGAAAGCAGTGAGCTTCCACCAGCATTCCTTTCACCATCTCTACACTTTTCATCAACTAATCAAAACCCACATCAAGAAATCCCCCAAGAACAGTCCAAAACCTTCAATGAAACTGAAACCAATGGCGTTGATGATATTGAACTGTTAATGCAGCTATTGTGCTTGTCAGATTTTGAGCAAGGAAACCATGAAAAAGAAGAAGATAAAGGAAGATTCTGTGATGATTCTTGCAGATGTGAGGGTGGGTTTTATGAGAAGATTGTTGGAGCTAAGGGGCCCAAGTGTGAAAAGGAAGTGGAAAGATTAGAGGGGTGGATTAAGTACTATTTACAGAATTGTGATGGAGAAGAGAAGAGAGAGCCATTGAGGTTGGCTTTTTTGCTTTTGGGTAAGGCTGCTTATGACTTTGAGAATGGAGATGTTGCTAGTTTTGGTGGCTTGGAGTTCCCTTCAACAATTGAGGAGTTTCTGAAGTATGATCCACCAAGAGAATCAAAATGAGGCACCAGATTATTGTATGATTTATTTCTGTAATTTATATTTATCCACAGGGCATAGCCAATTATAGATTACGAGAAATGAAAGTATGTTAAATCTAAACTGCCTAGATTAGACTACAATTGATGGATGGGAAAATGAATTCATTTGATCTTCTGAACAAGAAATTATAGCGCTTTGATCCATTGCTCTCAAAAGTTACCGAGATACTGATCTTTCATGTGTTTCTCATCCAAAGCAGCAAATGCATTTCAATGAAATTCAAAAACTATTGCACATTATTATTTAGTTTTGTTCTCATCATATTTTATTATTAAGATCATTGCACTTTGGAGTTTACCGACTCAGCAGCTTCTTGAGGGAAGACAGCACCTCGTTCACGTTGGGTCGATCGTCAGGATTTGGGTTGGTGCAGTTGAAGGAAAGCTTAAAGAGTTCTGTCACTGTTTCTTGCTCCTTGGATGCATCCATGGCAATAACAGGGTCTACAACTTGAAGGAGTCCCTTGATGCCATTGCCAAGGGCTTTCTCAATTGCGTGACTCAAAGTGATCGGCTGTCCATCTTCTGTCATTTCCGTTGGCCTTCGTTTTGTTAGGAACTCCATCACTATAATCCCAAAGCTGAAGACATCTACTTTTGTTGTCACCTTCCTCATGTATGCAAATTCTGATAATAACATAAGCGTCTGTTAATGAAGTCAAATCCACAGAAAACATGTAACACAGTTCTAAAGACTAGACAACTTGAGGAAAAACATGAAGAATTTAAATTCACTTTGATTGATTGTCTCCACTTTTTGCCAGGTTTAGGCAAGAAACCGAATGAGATAGAACTTAGAAGACTCTTAGAGGTCTATCTGCAGCCATCCCTTTATGAACAAAATTTTCTCAATGAACTATGAAGACATGAGTTTGTCACCTGGTGCCAAGTAGCCGATAGTGCCCTGGAAAGCCGAGGATATGGAGGAAAGGCTACTTCCATCCTGGAGATGAACATCCAGTATGCGAGCTGTTCCAAAGTCGCTAACATGAGCAACCCAATTACTGTCCAACAGAATATTGGAGGGCTTCAAGTCACAGTGAACAATGGGGAAGTCATACCCAGAATGCAAGTAATCCAGTCCACTTGCAATTGAAATACAGACATTGATTCTCTCAGATAATGTCCACCTTGATTGATCAACACCAGGGTCATGGATGATGCTATCCAAGTTTCCATTGTGCATGTGTTCAAGAACTAAAGCCTTAAGTTTAGTGCTCTCCCAGGCAAAACCAAGTACTTTCACCAAATTCTTGTGTCTCAACTGGCTCAATGTTTTGACTTCCCTGTAGAAACTCCTGTCAGATTCTTCAGGGAACTGCTGCAAATTCAGTTTCTTTACAGCTACAATCTGTCTACCTTCCAATACACCCTTATAAACAGTGCTCAAACTGCTGGCACCAATTATGTTATCATCGCTGAAGAAACTAGTAGCATTTTCCAATTCAATTGGCTCAAACCTTACGAGTTTCAATGCCGAAGTGAATTGTGGTTCTGGATTTTCAACTTGTTCTGCTTTAGGCTTTCTAGCGTGTCGGAGGAGTATTGAAAGCACTACCACCAAAATAAGAAGTGTGAAAATCACTCCAACTGAAATCAGAATCCATACTGTTTTCTTGGACAAGGAAAGTGAACTTCTTTTTCTGCAGGGCTGTAGAGACTTTGATCCGCAGAGGTCAGGGTTACCAATCAAACTGGAAGCATTTATGTTTTTAAATATGCCTGCCTCAGGAACTTGGCCTTCAAGTTTATTAGAAGACAAATTAAGGTGTTTCAAGGAGGAAAGATTGGCAAAGCTCTCAGGTATTCTGCCCTTCAGCTGGTTCTGTGAAAGATCTAGAGTTGTTAGATGCTTCAGCTCTGTCAAACTTTCAGGAATTTGACCGTCTAAATCATTCCTAGAAAGGTTCATGCTCGTAAGAACTGTCAGTTGTCTGAAAGGTTTGGCTGGAATTGGGCCAGAGAGTTTGTTCCCTGACAGATCAAGAGAGAACAAGTTTCTGCAGCCTCCAAGTGTTTCAGGAATGACTCCTGAAAGATTGTTGTTTGAGAGATCGATGGCTTGTATGGCTTCCAACATTCCTAGCTCAACTGGAATGTTTCCCCCCAACAAATTGTATGACAAGTTGAGAAAAATCTGCATACTTTTCATGCCAGACAAAATAGATCCAGGAATTGATCCTGTGAGATGGTTGTGAGAGATATCAAGGGACATTAGTCGAGTAAGAGCTCTCATACTTGTAGGAATGGATCCTTTTAACAAGTTACTGTGCAGGTCTAAGTACGAAAGCATTTCAAGTTTTGAGACAGCATCTGGAATTGGACCAGTGAGCCTGTTGAGCCCCAGCATTAGAACTGTTAAATGTTTCAATTCAGAAATATTCTCAGGTATTGCACCTTGTAGATCATTGCTTTGCAAAGCAAGCCCTTGGATTGAAGAAAGCTTGGACAATGTTGGTGGAATGAAGCCTGAAAATCCATTTCCAGAAAGTGATAAAGTGATCAGTTGACTTAAATTGCCAATTTCTGGTGGAATTGGCCCTGTCAATGAATTAAAGCCTGCTTTGAGAGTTCTGAGATTATAGAGGTTGCCAATTCCTGGTTTTAGCAATCCACTGAAATTGTTCTCTGCCAAACTCAAGGTTTCAAGATTGGAGCAATTATAAAGGTCATCAGGTATTTCCCCAGACATTAGATTTGGCCCAAGAGATAGCTTTGTTAAATTATGCAACTGCCCTAAACCCCCAGGTAGCTTCCCACTAATTCTATTATAAGATAAATCTATGTGCAGAAGTTGGGTACAATTGGAGATACTTGAAGGAATGGTTCCCTCTAGAAGGTTGTTGTTCAGGCTAAGGTTCTTCAAATTGTAAAGCATTCCTATATCTGATGGTAGTTGCCCTATGAGGGTATTCATTCCCATAGACAGGTATGTTAAATTTGACAGGCTTATTATTGAAGAAGGTATCTCCCCAGTGAACTTGTTTGAATGCAGTGTCAATACCTTCATTGATCTCAATGATCCTATCTCATGAGGCACTATTCCAGTTAATTGATTCTCTGAGAGGCCTAAATGGGTTAATGAATTCAACCTGAATAAGGAGAGTGGAATTGTGGAATTTAGCTTATTTTTGTACAACCTCAATGTTTCTAAATAGATCAAATTTCCAAGCTCAGGAGGAATGGCTCCAGAGAGCTGATTGCTGTATAGTTCAAGATGCACAAGGCTCTTGCAGCGACCTAGTTCAGAAGGGATTTCCCCAACAAGGGAATTCCCAAACAAATGAAGGTACACTAAGTTGGACAAGTTCCCTATCTCTCTGGGTATTCCTCCTGACAACCGGTTTATCGTCAGGTCTAAAGCTTGCAAAGCTTGCAACCCTCCAATTGAAACAGGTATTGAACCCTCTAAGTTGTTTCCATATGCAACAAAAATTTGCAGGTTAATCAAGTTCCCTATGTTTCTGGGTATTGATCCAGTCAGATTGTTAAAAATGATAGAAAGAGCTTGCAAGGAGGTGCAGTTACAAATGCTTTCAGGAATACTTCCGGACAAGGAATTATCACCTAAATCTACAGATTGCAGATTTTGAAGGTTCCCTAATTCTGCTGGAATTGAACCTGTAAGAGAATTTTCATAAAGACCCAGTTCTGTTAGCTGAGAGCAAAGTCCCAGCTGAGGTGGAATGTGCCCAGTGAATGAATTTAAAGTCAAATCAAGAACCTGGAGTGCTGAGAGATTTCCAAGAAATGGAGATATCTGCCCTTGGAGCTGCTTGTCCACAAGAGAGATGGAAACGACAAGATTCGAGGAAGGATCACAGGCAATACCAGACCAATTGCAGTGATGGCTTGCATCAGTCCAATTAGCAAGTGCTCCAAAAGGGTCCTGAGTGATGGCATTCTTGAAGGCCTTCAAGGCCACATTATCAGCGTCCAAGCTTGTTTCAGCAGATAGAAAATGAACCAGCACAGAGCAAATAATGACTATCCATAAACTGATATGTTTACACACCATGGTTACAGAAATGTTTGAAACTGATACGAAAAGCTCCAATTAAATGAAGCTCTCAATCAATGATTGATTGATTGACCCCACAAATCTTAACCAGTGAGACACATATGACAAGCATATCCTGTCAAAGCAAGGAAGAACTGAAGGAGGGAAAGAGGGCTGCTTATGCTTTGAACCTTCACAAGAATAACAAAAAGGAAATTGACTTATCGGCTCATTGTAATAAAATAATAAAATATGCAGAAGTCTATATAGTCCAAAACGTAGAATGAGATACAAAAACCCAAAAACAGGTCCATCCATCTAGTCTCATCCGATGCATCCTACTTAGCCAGGAATCTAATATGTTTTTATAGAAAACAAGCTAAGTTGAATACGGACTTGAAAGTATGCGCAAATGAGGTTCGTTCATGTGCCAACTTGTGGTGCAATATACTGTAGTTTTTGTACAATATATAACAAGTTGCAGAATGCAGACAAGGGCCAGAAATGATTGGTTGGACATTTGAGTTGCACCGACGATTAGAGCGAGTTGAGTGGATTATAATTTATAAAATCAATGGGTTAATCATTTATGTGAAATTCTTTTGACCAAAGGCCAATGGATTGAGTAAACCTTATATTACTTAATTCAATCAAATTCAAACCATTACTTGGATGTTAAATATCCATAGAGGAATCTTATATTTTTTTAATTTCATTATCACTTTCTATTAGCATTGATTTTTCTTTCTTTATAATAAAATTTGGCGATTTCCGTCGTTCAAGTTGACACAACATTACTTCTTATGGTTCTAGTTATTATGTGATACATTTATTGTATGTACAACGGTATTTGTTATATGTACAATGGTTTTATGTTAATCGTTCGTATTGTGCATTCACAAATTCAAACAAATAGCCTTAAATAAGGCCTTTTAGTGTCCTAATTACGGTGCAGAACCTTAAATGCATGACAGAGTTCACACTATTTGAGAGTATGCAACCTCAATGAGGTCACTCAACTACTAGGAGGATGCTTCTTGCATCTTGGTCAGGAATCTGAACTCGGAAGCATCACCTAACTCTGTTTCAGGACACCATATTTCCAGTATTTCATGGGTAATAACAACTCTCACTTTCTCTATATATATTTGCCTCCCTTTAATCTTTTCTTCATTAATTCGATCCCTTTCATTTCATCATCTTCATCACACAACTAAAATGCCTAAACCCACTTCCACTCTTCCCTTTCTCTCTCTTATTCTCATGCTCTCCAACTTAGGTACGCCTTCCATTTTTCATGGGTTGGTTTTGCACTTGCTTTGCTACATTGTCTACGTTTGATAAATATGTGTCTTGATTTGCTAAGATTTTGCATGGAAACTTGCAGGATGTGATTTGAAGATGGCTAATGGACAAGTAAAAATCTGGAAACAAGTTTTCACTCTATGATTCATTTTCTTGTGTTCATTACTTACGAAATTCTGATGGTGTTGCAGAAAACATGGTGCATTGTGAACCCTTCAACCCGCCATAATGAGCTACTAGCCAACGTAGACTATGCGTGCAGCCATGTTCCTTGCCCCCAGATACAACAAGGAAGCAGCTGTTTCTACCCAAATACTTACCTCCACCATGCCTCATTTGCTATGAACTTGTACTACCAGTACATGGGCAGACACGAGGAGGACTGCAACTTCACAAGCACCGGACTAATTTCCTTAAGTGATCCAAGTAAGCCATTGGAATTTGTCCAATAAGAATGGTTGTAACCTTTTGTTTGTCCACTCTCCCTGAAAAACTAATCTTCATGATTTTTCACCTATTTGTAGGCTCTGGTAGCTGCATTTATGAGAGTGGTATGTAATATAACTTAGTTATAATTTCACAGGTTCTACACACTATTTGCTGATCCCAAGTTAATCTGCAGGTGGGAATCTAGAAGCAAATAGCAAACCAGATAATGAAACATATGTACATGCAAATCAAGACTCTTTAATTAGCAGCAATAAACTTAAACTAAAACTTAACAAAAGGAGGTTGGTGTTCGCAGGAAACTTGGTGTGTGGCTAAACCAGCAACAGAAGATGATATGCTGCAGGAAAATATAAATTTTTCATGCAATCATGTGGACTGCACTCCTATACAGGATGGTGGATCATGCTTCAGTCCTACAACTCTAATGAACCATGCAACATTTGCCATGAATCTTTACTACCAGAGCACAGGCAGAGGCAGCAATAGCTGTGACTTCAGGGGTAGTGGTCTAATTGTAACTACAAATCCAGGTAAAC
>CAOGCB010135740.1:0-12628 GCA_948266635.1 Cnidoscolus chayamansa
CATTTCCAATTTGTTTTCATCTTTCTTTATTTACTTTCATGTCCTTTCTTTTATATTACCACTTAGTTTCCTTCCTTAATTCCATTTCTCAACTTACTTTCTCATCTTCCTTTCCATTTCATTTCTTTGTCTTTCTATCTCCTTTATCTCATTTCCTTCATTTCTCATAAATTTTATTTATACTTCATTCTCTATTCTCCTACTAAATTTCTTCCTTAATTTCCATTTATAATATTATCTAATCATCTCCTTGTTAATCTCATTAGTTTAGGTACCTAATCTCCTAGGCCCTAAATCTGGTCATGACATACTATCCCATAGCTCATGCCTTTTTTCCCTAGAATGCCTCCCATACACTGCTGAAAAGGTAAACTGCCACGAGAGAGAATGGCAAACGGCCGAGCATGAAAGAAGCTGAGGCAGGTCAACAAAATCTGAAAGATGAAAATATGTGGCATCCCAGAATATCCAGATCTTATTATCATTAGAGCAAAAAACATTAGAGAAGCCAAGATGAGTAGAATAGAATAAGCTCTTAGCACTGATCACCATAGGTTCAATAACAGTAAGCAAATAAATTTTATTATAAATACAGAGCTGTTTTAATCTAGTGAATGAAGACTATATTCCACGAACATTCCATTGTAAACAATTCATTGAGAGATAGGATGAGATTGATTTAAAGAAAAGAGCTCTTGCCTTGCTGCTTTAGGCGGTCTGCCACGTTTCTTTTTAGAAAATTGCTTTCTTTGAACAATTGTAAAATCAGCTTCACATCCATCACCATCTTTTGAAAATTGAAATGATTTTAGTTTTCTTGATAAAACAGAATTGGACTCTCGTAGCTCATCACACGACATAACCCGAGATAGTACTGGTAAATTCGAGTCCGAATTGTGCTGAATTGTATCCTCGTCAGGATCACCAGGAATCTCCACATCAGAAGCACTAGAGGCTGAAGGCAAAGCCGCCATTTTATCTTCAAGAACCAATTTGTCTGCAGCAGAAGAAATTAGAACACAATCTCCCTGCCGGAGAACTTCATCAAGAACAACACAAGCTGAAGGCAGAGCATCAGAATTGGATAAAACAGTAGTAGGAATGGCATCATTATTGGGGATAGCATTTGAGGAATTAGTGGTCTGTTCCACCGGAAGAACCGTTGTGGGCAGAGTAACATCAACCAGATTATCTAGCTCCAAATTGGCCACACGATTAGAAGACATATCCTTAGGAACCCAAATTTTCTTCTCTTCCGTTGGACGAAACACCTCACGATTTGCTTGTAAAGGACAAGATAAAAAGTTATGACCAATGCGACAACAATCAACACAATAATGAGGCAAATTTTCATAGGAAACAGGCTGCCAAAAACCAACACCATCATCCTCAATCCAAATGTTAGAAGGAAGATCCAAGGATAAATCTAGTTCTACACAAACTCTTGCCACAGAAGGACGAGAAAGCAGGGCTGTAGAGGCATCAACTTTTAGGGGTGGCCCTATCAAATTTGCTATTGGAAATAAGGCTGCTTTATCAAAAAGATGAACTGGTAACCCTTCAAAAGAAACCCAAGCCGGAACTACCGAACTATCAACATCCGAACGAAAAGCTTTGGTCCACTTAGAGACTCTCATGGAAAAGCCATGAAAATACCATGTCTGTTTTAGCCAAAATCGGTGGAAATATTGCTCTAAGGCAAAACGAATCAATACATGGGATGCATCCAAAAGCCCTAAAGAAAAACTACCATTGAAGCCTATTTGATCAAGTAATTTATGTAAAGATTTAATCGTTGGACAACCAGTATTAAAAGTACCAACCACTGCGAATTGAAAAGGAATGGCAAAAGCATCTGATTCTTCTTTTGAAAAGGATACAGCAGGAGCGCCCTTATACAAGCATGGCGGCTTAGAATAAGACAGAGATGTTTTGGGAAGAACGGAAGCAAAAGATTGGTTAACATCAGTAAATTTATGGCCACCTTTAAGAGCCTCTACAAAAGAAAGAGATTTAGAAACAGAGACAGCGGCCTCCGGCAAGGGAGCCGCCGCCGATTGTGAATCAGCCGTGTTGGAGTTTTAGGAAAAAACCCTAGCAGAGCAAACTGAAGAACTCATATCTCCTTTCTTTTATATATATATATATATATATATATATATATATATATATATATATATATATATTTATATATATATATTTATTCTTTTTTTTTCACCTAATCTTCTAGGCCCTAATAAGTGTACGTGACAACTCTCCCCATCTTAGAAAATTTCGTCCCGAAATTTAGAATATACTAACTTTCAAATAATTATAGGTATAACTCTCTCATTTCTGTCTCTCTTTCCCAAGTGGCTTCTTGTCTCGTACGATGGTTCCATAGAACTTTAACCAATGGGATTTGTTTATTCCTCAACTGCTTAGTTTCAGTTGCTAGTATTCTAGTTGGTTATTCGTCGTAACTCAAATCTGGTTGGATCTCAATTGCTTCAACTGCAATCATGTGCGAAGGATCCGATCTATATCTCTTAAGCATAGAGATACATGAAACACATTGTGGATACGATCTAGCTTTGGGGGTAAAGCTAGTTTATAAGCCAATGGACCGACACATTCATTGATTTCGTATGGACCAATGAACCTAGGACTTAGCTTACCCTTTTTGCCAAATCTCAATATCTTCTTCCATAGAGATACTTTAAAAAATCTCCAACAAAATACTCAATATCCCTCCTTTTGAGGTCAGCATATGACTTTTGTCTATTTGAGGCTGCTTTCAATCTTTCTCTAACAACTTTTACTTTCTCTTCAGCATTCCTTACCAAGTCTGGACCCACAATCTTACTTTTACCCATTTCTGCCCATGTGAGAGGTGTTCTACATTTTCTTCTATATAGAGCTTCATACGGAGCCATTCTAATACTAGATTGATAACTATTGTTGTATGCAAACTCTGCCAATGGAAGATATTTCTCCTAACTGCCTTCAAAGTCAATGATACAACCTCGTAACATATCTTCTGATACTTGTATCACTTTCTCTGATTGCCCATCAGTCTGAGGGTGAAAAGCTATGTTATAATTCAATTTGGTTCCCAATGCTTCATGAAGCTTCTTCCAACATCTAGAAGTGAACCTTGGATCTCTATCTGAGATTATGGAACAAGGGACTTCATGTAACCGAACTATCTTATTTATATACAATTCAGCCAATTTGTCCAATGAATAATTGGTTCTGACATGTAAAAATTGGGCTGACTTTGTCAATCTATCAATAATTACCCAAATTGAATCATGTTTCTTTTGTGTCAAGGGTAAACCAGTAACAAAGTCCATTGTGATTCGTTCCCACTTCCACTCTAATATGGAAATAGGATGCAACAACTCTGATGGAACTTGATGTTCAGCTTTAACTTGCTGGCATGTTAAACATTTACTTACATATTCGGCAATGTCTTTCTTCATCCCTGACCACCAATACTTTTGTTTTAAATCTTGATACATTTTGGTACCCCCTGGATGCATACTATATGGACTATTATGTGTCTCCTCCAATATGATTTGCCTAATATTATTGTTCTGAGGAAAACATATCCTGTCTTTATAGTATAAACATCCATCATCTGTTTTTGTGTATTGATCAGTCTTCCCCTCCTTGGCCTATTCTGCCCATTTAGCTATCTCAGCATCAGCATATTGTGCCTCATTAATCTGGTGCAGGAACTTAAGTCTTGCCACCAACTCTGCTATAATGACCCCATTTCCAACTACTAATAATTTGGCATTCATAGCCCTCAATGCAACTAGTGATTTTCTGCTAAGAGCATCAGCCACTACATTAGCTTTACTGGGATGGTAGTATATGATGTAATCATAATCTTTTAGCAACTCTAACCATCTCTTTTGTCTCAGATTAAGTTCTTTCTGAGTTGGCAAAAATTTTAAACTCTTGTGATCTATGTATATATAGCATCTTTCACCATATAGGTAATGACACCATATTTTTAGAGCAAACACTATGGCTACCAGCTCTAAATTATGTGTAGGGTAGTTTCTCCCATGTGTTTTTAACTGTCTGGATGCATAGGCAACTACCTTACCTTTATGCATAAGTACATATTCCAAGCCATTGTGTTATGCATCACTGTACACCATAAAGTCTTTCCCTGATACTAGTTGGGTGAGTACTAGAGCTTTTCTCAACATAACTTTCAACTTTTGAAAGCTTTCCTAACATTTATCATCCCAGATAAACTTCACATCTTTCCTCAATAGCCTGGTTAGAGGAGCTACTATCAATGAAAATTTCTTCACAAATTTTCTATAATAACCAGCCAATCCAAGAAAACTTCTAATTTCAGTGACATTTCTAGGTGGCTTCCATTCCAATATAGCTTCTACCTTTTTAGGATCAAACCTAATTCCCTCTACTGATATCACATGCCCAAGGAGAGCAATCTCATCTAGCCAAAATTCACATTTACTGAACTTGGCATACAACTGCTTCTCCCTTAGAGTTTGCAGTACTATTCTCAAGTGTTTATCATGCTCCTCTCTGCTCTTGGAATATACCAGTATGTCATCTATGAAAACTATAACAAACTGGTCTAAATATGGATGGAAAACCCGGTTCATTAAATCCATAAAGGCTGCTGGGGCATTTGTCAACCCAAAAGGCATGACTAAAAACTCATAATGTCCATACCTTGTTCTGAAAGCAGTCTTTTGGATGTCTGCTTTTGCTATCTTCAGTTGATGATACCCTAATCTCAAATCAATCTTAGAGAATATACTTGCTCTTTTCAACTGATCAAACAAATCATCAATCGGGGCAATGGATATCGATTCTTTATAATAACTTTATTTAATTGCTTATAATCTACACACAATCTGAGAGTTCCATATAGTAGGAGAAAGAGTGTCGAACCTCGAAGATTAATTAATTACTAGGCGTATATCAATTTTTATTATTATTTAGGTAATAATATATTATAAGAAAATATGGGATAATATTGATCGCAAAAGGAGAATTTAAAATTTTAATGAAAAGAATGTGGAAAAAATAGAATTCACCCTACTTGTCCTAATCAATTTGTGTTCATGATATAGTAGCTATGTGGAATTTTTATAAAAAATTGACAAACTTTAAATCTTTTTCAAGTTAAAGTATAAAATCCCAAATTAAGATAATAGCTCCCTCTAATTAAAGTAAATGAGGATTCAAAATTACAGTAATCAATTTCTCAATTAAACGACTGTCTAACGTAATTAAAATAAATTCTTCTAATCCCTTGGTGAAAAATTAATTAACAATGTTGAATAAACACTAATGTCAAATCTTGATAAAATTAAATAATATTGCTCCTACATAAATTATTAAATCGTATATGAGGGTTCCTAATAAATCTTGAATTCCTTGTCGGGTTATTTAGATCTTCATAAATTGAATTCAATTATCGAATCTAATTTATAGTAGAAATTTCCATATAAAATATTCCACATAATTAACTATTTATAACATGAACTCAATAATCATTTTAGTTGATTAGGGCTTCATCTTATTTCCCACTAAAGAATTTAGAATATAATGATGTTCAATGTAGAAAAGATAAATTAAATATGCAGGAGAAGTGAGATACATACCGGAGAATAAAAATCGCATAAATGAAGTAATTGAAATAAAATAAATGCTTAAATCTTCCCTGAATTTGTTGAATAACGAAACTCTAATCTTTCAGAATGATTTCTTTCAATTGACAATAAGTTCTTATAATGAAATAAAAATGAACAGAAAATAAATTCATACAGTTTCTTTAAGAGATTCTAAAAGAGAAAACTAAAATGTTACAAGAAGAAAAGAAATGGAAAGATGGAAAAATGAAATAATTCTCTCCATAAATGAATGAATTCCAAGGCTCACACCAAGACCTTTTATAAAGTCCAGAGAAGAGAGAGAGAATTTTTATCTGGTGAGTAAATCTCTCAATATCATATTTGATTTTCGTTTGGAGATAGAAAATTCGGTCAAGACTGGCGGCTTTGAATGTAGTTTGACTCAAGGCTACATCAAGGCTGGCCACTTTCCATAGTAAGACGGCGACCTTCAAGGTGTAGGCCGGCTTAAGGCCAGCGGCCTTTATGTGAGCCAATCAAAGGCCAACAGCCTTATTTGGTTCCCCTTTGTTTGCTCTTTAATTTTTGAAAACTCATCCGATTTACTTGAATTTGCCTTTTAGATTCATTAAACCTGTCTTTTCACAATAAATATTGTTAAATATCAATTCTTTATATTTTTTTATAATATTAAAATAAATTTAGCACAAATCCTCAAATCAAATATAAGTAAAATATGATTTTATTAATTAGTATAATAGAATTATATTTAAAATAAATCTTATAATATTTAAATTATTTATTAAAATTAAAATTTATATTGATAATAAAAAATATAAAAAAATAAATAGAAAAAGAGAAGGGATATTTCTAGAAATCCAAATATTCCCCTTCATGCTTTTATAAATATTATATGATAAATTATAGATTATACATATATATATATATATATATATATATATATAGCTATGGATGTCTTTGAATTCTTTTATTATTTTTTCATAATCTTCTGCTGAAGTACAAGCTGCCATTTTAGCCATTATTTGACTTTTCTTAGTTAAAAATATTTCTTTTTATGAAACAACTTGTGCTGGTGTGTGTGTGTATATATATATATATATATATATATATATATATATATTCTTCTAATATTGTTTATGGTAAATTAATTAATATTAAAAATATATTTTAAAATATTTATATATTTATTTTATTTTATTAGTTTATATAATTAATTTTATAATTAAAATAAAAAATTAATTAACTTAATGAATAATTAATTAAAAATATTATATTATAATTTTATATTAATATATTATTAATTAATTTTATAATACTATTTATCTCATATTATTAAATAATAATAATTTATTTATATATAATTTTAAATTTATGTTAATTAATAAAAAACATATAAATAATTATTTTTTATACAAAATATATAAAAAATTAAAAAATTTATTAATGATATATATTTGATATTAAATTAAATGTTTTATATAAATAAATTCAAATAATTAATATAAAAATATATAAAATTTAAATTTCATGAATATTAATTTTTAATTTCAAATTTAAATTTATTCTAACTCAATTATATACTAATAGAATCCGCGTCAACAAAGATTAGTTCAATAAAATATTTCAAAAATATTTTATTGATTGCGATTTATAAATAAAGTTTTATTTATTTATTTATTTATTTTGGTTATTGTAAAATTATATAATATCAGTTAAAATGTGAATTTTTTTATCTGAGCTATCCTATAATAATTCGGATAAATAATTCATAAATAAAACTAAAAAATATGAATGATATACATTAATAATGGGTCCAGTGTGCAGAGAAAATCTCACTAGAGTAAAACAATAGAATAAATTATTTATATATTATTTTTTATTTATTATAATATTTTTATATAGACTCTTCAATTATTTGATAATTCATAATTATATTTTAAATAAACAAGCTCTATAAATCAGATTCAATAAAATTTTCTATTATTTAAATGGAAAATTAAATTAAAAATTCTCTTTTTTTTTATTATTCAATATTTTTCTTAAAAAAAAAAAAGAAAGTAAGGACATTGAGGCCCATAAGATTCAGAAGAGCTAAAAATCATGTACAAAGCCCAATGCTTGATAAAATTAATAATCAAATGTGCTTTAGGATGTGAATTTGATATAATTATTAATTGTATGTTTGTTTGTAGATACTGAGCTATCTTTTATAATTATTCTTTTAATTAATAATTCTGCCTCAATTATTACGAAGCTCTTTTTATATATAATAATAATAATAATAGGTAAAATATTTTTTCAGCTTCAACCATGATGACCACTTTCCCGCTTTTTTTTTTTTTTTTTGGTAATATATAACATTAGCAAAAACAAATGCCACCTTTTCACATGCAATTGAGTATATTATATATTTAATATTTTTTAAATACTTTTTACTTTTATTTATCACTAGCTTATTTTTAGTAGAAAAATATTTATCATTTTGATAAAATTAAAATTTATTAATTATTTTTGTACTAATCCTATATGCATAAATTTATAATCTTAGTTTAAATATTTTAATATTGTCTTTTTACTTAATAAACTCATAGATTGATTTTCTGAAAACAATGGTACTACTTTTTCTTTAATTTTAATAGCTCTTGCTGACTTAAAATCTAGTATTCCCTTTTTATATATTTCAGTTATGGGCATGGTAGGAGGTTTCCAATTTGTTAATTGTTGATTGTTCCATATTCCTTCTCTAGATAATATGGTTGTATTACTACTTGAATCATTACTGCTTATACTCATGTCATCCCTTAATTCATTATGATACCTAGAACTTTGTGATCTATTTCGTTTAAAGAAATTCATTTTCAAATCTCAGGACCTTAGCATACACTTCCTTGTCTACTCACTCACCAGGACTTACTTTCTTTTGCTTGACTTACGGTTTTCGTCACACAGCTTCAATCCTAAAATTCTTAAATCATTTTATTTAAACTAATAAAGCAACTTGGCTCTGATACCATTTATGCGATCCAGGACGTAAATGAATAGAAAGCAAGTAATATCAAGTAAGCAATATTTAAAATAACAGATAACATAAACATGAGAATAAACATGATTTATTGGTTAAAGTTTAAGTACGTGGCATTGTATCATTCCGGCAGAACTAAGAATCTCGATACTGTAACGACAAGGTTACGATATATGTCAACAATTCTTGTATTTATTCAAGAAATCTCAGTACTGTAACAACGAGGTTACGATATACGTCAACAATTCCCCCCAGAAGGTTTCCAGCCTATATACTTAAATTCTTAGAAATTATTTCTATGTAATAAAATGTCTAAGTATTGAATAATTCTAATATTCTATCATATTCACGACAATCACAGTAAATAGTATGAATATCTGTATGAAAATTAAATATTCTAATGCCTTCATTGATTAAAGTATTTCTTAAATTTAATACCTGTTGTCTATTAGTTAAGTCTCAGATTAATAATTGTTGAACTAAGTTATTAATAAATGATGCAGACATAACTAAGATGAAGAAGATGATGAACATATAAAACTTACTTGTATATATTTGATTCTTCAAAATATTACTGCTACAATAGAGTTGTAGAAAACTACTATTTCCTTCTTATAGAGATTGAAAGCTTCTAACATTTCACTATTACAAATTTTTTTGAGAGAATGTCTCAAAGAAATCGAATGCCCCCTCTTTGTCTTCTGAGCCTCCCTTTTATAGAGGAAATCGGACTTGAAATTGAGTTGTAAAATTCTTCAATAACAGATAAGATTCTTTTTCCTTTGGCGTTTGTATTTTCTTTTGGAAAGATGTCTGCCATGATTGTTTTGCTCCATAATTGTCTTGTGTTTGTCTTCCTTTTTGAAAAGGTGTCTGCCATGATTATCATATGTCTTGTCTTTTGTCCTTTTGTTGCTTTGTCGTCACATCTCTATTTGTGTGAAAAAATCGTCGTTGTCGTCTGCTAAATCAATTGGGGATGTGGTCGAGCTCTTGGTCTCTTTCAATTCTTCTAGTAGTTTGTCGTATTCTTCTTCTGACGTGCATGCTGCCATTTGGGCCATTATTTGTTTTTTCTTGGCTAAAAAGGTTTCTTGTTTAGTGATGATGGTTGGGCTTGGTTTTTTACAGTATTGAGGAAAATTAGAAAAAAAATTGTTCAACAGCTTTTGGGCTACAAGCCTGCAAATTGGTCTTGAGCCACCAATTGGTCTTGTATTTTCGAACAAGGGTTGGAACTTGGAAATTGTCTGTGAGTTGGTCTTTTATTTGGTATTCTATCATAAAGATCCACTGTATATGAAAATAATGAGAATATATGAGCCATCCAGGAGAATTAATAATAGCATCAGGTAATTGATTGCTGTCTGAAAATTGGCTTTGAGCTATTTGGACTGGTTCAGGGGCAATATAATTATCCAAACCAAATTTATTCCACCATAGATGGAACCAATATGGTATTGGGTATTAAAAATTGTCAGAAATAAAGAAAAAGAATGAAATTGACAATTGGTCATTTTGCTTTAGAAACGTGCGTTCCCAAGCATTTTGATAATCATAATAATTATATTTAACAATTTGTCGCATTTGTCCATTGGTCATAGTAATTTCTTTTGATTTATGGGGTTCTTGTCCCCAATTAGTAATAGTCAGTACCTTGAGAAGTCTGACTTTGCAATATCTGAGTTTGGTTGGGAAATTTGGATCAAAATTATTGTGGATAATAATAAAATTGGTGGAAACAAGAATGGTTTCATAGTATTGTTGAGATTTGTTGAAGCTATCAGGTATATAGTAATGGGTCTTTGGAAAAATTGTTTCACATAGTTGGTAAACAGTGAGTTGCGGGTTCTGAACCCAATATTTAGGTTCGATAGTGATGATAATGTCTTCTGTGGGTTTATATTTATATTCTGTTTGGGCTGTCTGCGAGGATTGTAACATATTTGGTTCTGATGAAGATGGGCTTGATGTGGAAGGAGAAGATGGTCCAATTATAACCTGTTTAAAGGTATATGGTACTGTTGGTCTTGACGGGCTTGTCAATGCTGGAAATTGCAATGGGCTGAATTTGTTGTAAGAAGCAAATGAAGGGAGGTTAGGTCTTGGTGATCTGGGTCCAGGAGAATTGGGTCTTACAATAAGTGCACTTGACATAGGAGTCATTTGTCCATGTATTATACTACTAGTATTTGTATAAATTGGTCTAGAAATAGAAGATTGTCCAGAAGTGAATAATTGTAACTCATTGGTCAAATTGGTCTTAACAATATTTGTCGGAGATCTCAAAGAGACCTTTGGTTTTTCCACACCTTTATTTTTATCCATTTCTTCCCTGCAAAAATTCTCTAGTTAAGAAATCTGGAATTGAATTGTCAGTACCTTGAATATATTGTATGTCAAAATCAAATAAAGATAATTGTTGGTCCCTAGTTGGAGTCCAAGAGGGGGGTGAAATGGACTTTATCAATTTCTTTGCAGGTTTCTAGTTTAACTCAGATCTGTGTAAATACTAGAACTTCTAAAAGCTAAGTATTAGACTGAAAGCGAAAGTGCTTTTCTTGATGAATGATTCTAGTTTTCATGACAGCTTATTTTAAGGTAATCACTTCAAACAGATGCAGTATATGTAATCTGTCAAAATAAATGCAGTAAGTAAATGAGAGAAGAGATAGAGAAGGCAAAACCAAGAGATTTATAGTGGTTCGGCGTCCTTGCCTACATCCACTCTCTCAAAGATCTCACTTTGAGAAATTCCTCCACTAAGGTTTCTTTTGAACAGGCAAGAAACAAGTCTTTACACTTTTCACAAGTTTAACAGGTACTTGCAACATTCCACAAGATTTTCAGGCTATCTTGCAACCTTTCACAAGTGTTTTTCACTCAACACTCACAAGACAAGCTATCCCAAACTTGTTTTTAACCTTAAGTAGGTTTTGATGAAGAAATGAACTAACTCTTATTTTCTTTTACAGCACAAACTAAAAAGATAAAGAAGAGTTGGATTTGTCAATTTAAGCTTGAAGAAAAGAAGAAAGATTGATCAAGAATGATTGCTCAAGATTTTTGCTTTCGGGAAACTTTTTCTCAATTGTTGAATACTCTTTCTTAACTTTGAATAAAAGAGATTTTGGTTTATATAGAGTCTCTGTGAAAAACTATCCGTTTGAGATTGATTTGACAGGTTGAAAAACAGATTTAAAATGTAACTAGCCGTTATTTTGTTTTGCAGCAATCATATCAATCTGAGTTGATTCTAGAACCAAGAAGTAGAACTTCTAAAACAGGAAATTAGAACTTCTAAAACAAAGAATTAGAACTTTAGTTCAAACATAATACTGGGTTCTATTTTCAACTCATAGACTTTTGTTTTTGTAAAACTTTGATAGAATTATGAGTTTAATGGCAAATCTCAATCTCTTTATTATCTGTACATTTGATTCTAACAACTTACTTGTCTTCATTTAGCTGTTATATCTTTTGTCTTGAATTCTTGCACTTCCTTAATTTCCTTGAGTTTTGTTATCATCAAAATACTCTTTAGCTCAAGGGGTTAACATTCTCCCCCTTTTTGATGATGACAAAACTCTAGGAACTCTTTGATGCTCCCCCTGAGTTTGTGCCTGAAACAAAAATTATACATGTGCATATATGTATATATTTATGTATGGACTCCCCCTGAATTGTGTAGTCCTTGCATCAACTTATTTTGGAAATTAATTCCCATTCTTTATTTTTGCAAATATGTCTCATAAGAATGAAATGGTGAGCTAGAGGCATAAGTTTAGTAAATTTTATAGATCCAGCAAGATTTTTCAAATTCATACCTTATCCATCATTTTTCAAGATGTCCTCATAGCAACAAAATGTTTATCAAAACACTCAGTTTCATCATAACCATCATTCATAGAAATCACCAAAGTATTCAAAATATTCAAAATACAATTCACCAAAATATTCAAAGTACTAGATA
>CAOGCB010136290.1:0-10688 GCA_948266635.1 Cnidoscolus chayamansa
AGTGGGTCAAGCCTAGTAAATAGACACGTTGGTATTTCATATTAGCCAGAATAAAGCCGGTGGTATTGTACCAAGGGATATACCACTTGAGCTCAATCGGACCTAATTCAACCAGCCAGGAGGTCCAGTCTTCAACAGAACATTGAGTAATCAGAATTCTCCGCATCCTGTACTAAGATGGGTTGTACGAAATAATGCCAGGAATAGCAACTGTCTGAAGATGATCCCTTAGCCAAACCTGAAAAAAAAAATCTTCTTATTTTTAGGCAAAAAAAAATCCGAAGGAGAAGTACGAACCTGAAGGATGACAGAAGAAACTGTCCAGTCCTCATGGCCTAAAGCTGCCCGATCAAGGCTCCGAATGATTTCGGCAAGAACAATGCCACCGACACAACCCATTCCTTCCATTTGCTTAATCAGTGGACAGAAGCGTAAATCCCCAAAGCATGGGTCATTATTGAAGAGAAACCTAGCTAATAAACAGAACACAAAGGCCCGCATCCGGTATCGCATCTCATCCGGGTCATCAAGCTTAGCCTCCAAAAATTCATCCATCAAAGTAGATAGAATCACTTTTCGATCTTCCATCACCATTGCTCGGACTTGTGATCCAGTGAAAGGAAATAAAGACTTAAAAGATTTCAAGTACCCAGTCTTAATCTCGTGCCTCATCAAGAGCCCATTGGGATCGCAACCCACAATAGCGCAAACTTCCTCAAAAAGAGGACACATCTCTTCCATCATAGCCCCGAAATGGAAAACATGCGCTTTAGGATCCCAAAACTTGATACAAGCCCTCAAAAAATCCCAATCTATAACTACCCCTCGGAGAGTAAGAATTGGAGATAAACCATATCTTCCCATGTTGATCCTCTCCACTTTGGAAAGACTTCTGGTCCAGCTGTGCATGCAGTGACTAAAAAAAGGATTCATTTCTGAATAAAGAAAGAGGGCAGGTAAGAGATAATTTCTGCTTCAAAAATCAATCCAGACAGCTATTTATAGGGATTCGCGATGGCATGCTGCACGAAGACCGACGGTATGCCGCCCAATCACCGGCGGTATACCGCCCAGAACTCGGCGGTAAACCGCTCGGCGTCTGGCGGCATACTGCCCAATGCTCAGTGATAAGACTGCCTGATGTCCGGCGGTATACCGCCTAGATATCGGCGGCATACTGCCCAGACATCGGCGGCATCCCGCCCCCGGATCTCGGTGGCAAACCGCCGGCATCCCAGCGGTATACCACCAGTTACTGTTCAAAAAAAAAAAGAACAAAAAAAAAGAGAAAAAAAAAACAAAAGCATTCATAAAAATTTAAAATTACTCATACATGCATTGCATTGTTTCTACTAACTAAAATGCAGGTAAAAGCAGTTCAAAATAAACAAAAAAAAAGAGAGAGAGGCCGTCAGCGACGAGGTTTCCTCTTCTGGTGTTCTTCAAAAGCTTGCACTGTCCAAGCAAGGGAAAGTTGGTCTTCAAGACCTTTCACTAGTTCCATCATTTGAAGTAATAAACCCTCAGGGACCTGCAATACAGCCAATAGTTAATTCCTATAATCATTTTGTAGCAACTTCTCTATGTGTTGAACATACATACCTTGCGAACAGATGCTGGGGGGATATCCTGACGATGAGAGTAGTTCAGCGGCACCTCTCGATGCGCTCTGGCCCCTGCCGGAGTACAGTATTCAACCCAGTATGGAAGACGCAGGATAGCAATAGTTGGGTCGACCGGTTCTGTAGCTTCCGCAATAGCTTGAGGGATCCGCCGGTATAACGGCCAGCAGCCATCCTCAGCAGCATGTGAGAAAGGCCTACTGGCATAAGACCTTTGAATAGAAGGCCTAGAACCCACAGTTTGAGAAAAAGGACCTGTAGTCTGTGAAGAAGAAGTAACCGGATCCTGAGCACGAGAAGCACGGGAAAATGGGGTTTGAGACCTCAAGGCCTTGGTACGTGGACTCCTCGGAAGACCGTCCAACCTATCCCCAATAGGAGGCATCAAAGACTGTCTACAAAAAGAGCTATAATCCTGAGCTAGAGACAGTCTCGATGTTGAGGAGTTACCAGCATATGAGCTCCAGCCCTCATATCTTCAGGAGGAGGTACAGGAACAAGACAACACCCATGCACTTGAATGAATGCTCTCTCCCCAAGATAATACCTTCAGATGGTGGGATGCTTGAGAACAAATCGAAGATTGGCTAAATTCTTAGATATCTCAAACCGAGGATTTGTACGGATCTGATCTTCAATGCAGGGATTCATCACCTCAGCATCAACCTGCCAATAATAAAGTGAGTCAGATAAAATCCTTTGTCAAAATGCCTGTATACAGCAAAAGCACCCATCTGTCCTCTCAGACAGGTATCAAAATGCCTTCTCAGCTCTACTAGTGAACGTTTGGAACCAAGCTGAATATTCGATGTATACCACTTCCAAGATAGTGGAAGGACCTCCTAGTTCGGCTGAATAAGTTCAGAACGGGTAAACGGAAAGTACTCATATGCCCAAGTCTGCGAGAATCAGGAATACTGTCAGATCATAAAAAAAAAAAAAAAATATATATATATATAAAGACAAGAAAAAAAGGGGAATGTTCTTTACATTACCTCCCAGAAGTAGTAAGGGCCACTAACTGTAACCGCACTACGGTTGAGACAACACATATCATCGTACATGCGGGCCATGATAAAACCCGCCCAATCATAAGTCGCAAGTTGAGATAAATCCTCCAGGCTCTTCAGAATACCTGGGTTAAACTGATCTTTTCTGTTTGACCAACAGGTTCCTGAAAGTAATAAAAGTAAGGTAAACAGGGCCGTCTGCTCAGGCGTAACATCGCCACGGGTGTACCGAGCATAGTATGCTCCGGAGTGTATCACTAAGAAATGGCGGGGAACGCTTAAGCGTGGTAAATGAGCAGGAGGAATAATGTTCCTAGGCATGTCAATCCCCAATAGTTCAATCATGCGAGCGGATGGAATGTCGGTCCTCCAATCTGGGTAGACTTCCACCTCTTGAGTCCCAAAAGGGATCCCCGTAATGGCTGAGAAATCGATAGGGGTAAAAGTCAGTTCTCCCTAGGAAAAATGAAAAGTGTTGGTAGTATCCCACCATCTTTCAGCTAAAGCACAGAGTAAGTCTCTATGTGTGACATTACCAGGGAATATTCTCCATGCATCGATACGTGAGTATCGACATCTGCTAGAACTGTCTGGAATCCTAGAAGCTCCTCTAACTCCTCAAAATCAGGAGTATCAAGTCGTGGAGTAATAGACATTCTTGGAGCTTTCAAAAGGCAAGTGAGTGGAATGGTAAAAATGAAAAGGGTGAGGCCTATTTATAGGAAAATGGCCAAAACACGGGTCCAAACCCTCCAGCCCAAAATTCATGATTCAGACAACCACTAGCATCCATAAATCATCTTTATAGTTGCCAGCGGGGGGCAATTGTGAATACTCAAATTTTGAGCCTCGGGAAGCCCAGTTTTTGGACTGTAAAACGTCCGACTAAACCGGAGGCTTTCAGAAAAAGTCTCCAGAAGTAGGCCAATATGGTACTAGAAATGATCAGAATATTGCATAGAACCCAAAGGTGTAATCAGAATAATTTTTAGAAATATAGAACTCTCGAAAAACAAGGAAAAGATCCTACCATCGCAAAGCGCAGCGGTATAGGCCGGGCGACATCCCGCCCGAAGCCGGGCGGCATCCCGCCCGAAGCCGGGCGACATCCCTCCCGATGTACCGCCGACACATGGTGGCATACCGCCGGAAAATGGTGGCAGACTGCTCGAAAGTCGAAATGTCGCCTATAAAAAGGCCGTTCCAGCTCCAGTGTTGGGGACACCGCTTGAATTTTCAGTAATCACTCTCCCTCCTTGCTCCTTGCGATTCTTCTATTGCTTTCCTCTTGCATTCATTTATTGCATTTTTATTTAATTCTTGATCACTTAAAGAGTTAATATTAAATTCTAATTTGGATCTGGTAAGCTGAAGCTCCGCAGTGGAAGACTCATAAATCAGGTACACTTCCTCTTAAATACTATTTCCCTTTTAGCATTTCATGCATGCTTCTCTTCTACTCAAGCTCTAAGCCCAAGCATGAATGCATCCATCTTATTTCAATTAAATAAATCTAAGTTGAATGCCCGATTAATCAATAATCGAGGTACCTTAGCTAGATTTGAACCTATGGGTCCTAAAATGTCTAGTTGATCCATAACTATGGCATAATACCCTAGTTCAAATAAATTGGCTAATAAAAGGTCCAATTAATTAATAATTGAGGCTTGAAGGCTAAATTGCGTTATTTTGGCAACAAATTGCCTATATTACAGCCCACTCACTTAAATGGTAAATTAATTCTTTTCACTTAATCAAATCAGACCAGGCCCAACAGGCCCAAAAAGATCATGCTTAGCCTAAATGGTCCAATGACATCAGATCTGGCCTACAACGGCCCATGAGATCAGATCAGGCCCAAAGGCCCAAAATTCATCATTTGGTAACAAAAGCCTAAAACAAGAGAATCACAGATTTGGCTCATAAAGCCTAAATTCCATTCATTCGGCAACAAAAAAGCCCAATTTGGCCCATAAAGGCCAAAAATCCATACTTTTGGCATATTAAGCCCAAAAAACCCTTTTTGGCTCCAAAAGCCCAAAATCAAAGCCCTTTTAAAAAGGCATCCCCGAACTACGTTGACTTTGATCCCTTATTCACTAAAAAGGGTACGTAGGCATATTTGAGAATAAACCCCAAATAACAAGTCACCATTTCATTCATTCCATATTTCATTCATTCATTCATAATCGTTATAAGCATTTCTACCCTGCATTTCAATTATATTTCAAAATGGTTAGTTAAAATGCATGACATGGTCTCGGGATCCAACTTTGGTTCGTGGACTAAGCTTTAATTCAGTAGGGTTAATTAATATAATAATTGGGTTAATTAAAATAAAATTGGAGTCATAAGGGTTTTTTCTAATTTACCCTAAAATAATTAAATCAAGTAGCGACTCACACACACACCTCAAGTGCATTCATCCCTATCTAACTTGTATTTGCATCTTTGCATAGCATTTCTTTGGGGGAGGGGTTCACAATAGGTAATCTTTTTTTTTCAGTTTTTTTAATTTTTCTTTCTTATTAAATCACATGTGAAGATTTGCTTCTCCATCCATTCTTTAAATTAATATTATTACAAGACAAGTCTTCAGTATTTATATATAATTTTTCTTTGCCAATTTTTTGTATTAAATTTTTATATTTTATCTTCTACGTTAAAATCACAAATAAATATCATGTTATTTTTTTTACCTATGAATACGCACTTTTCTATTTGAACTTATTAAATGAGCATATTTATTATTTTGATTGACTTTATTAATTACTCACAAAAACCATCTTATGTAGATTGAAAATAATTTTACCAAATTTAATATTTTCATTCATTTTATGTTCTTAATTTTATTTTTAATTAGTATTTGCAATGAAATCTTTCGTGGGTAGTTGTGGATGACTTTTTTCATTGGTATGAGTTTTGTTTAGACGTTTTTTTTGTTTCTCCAATTTATTTTATATCCAAAAGGCATTTGGTTGTTAATTACATACGAAATCATATATATTCTACAAGAAACATATGAAATAGCAAAGAAATTTACCAAAAAAAATTATAATAAAATTGGCTAGTAGATTATATTACTTAATATTTGCCGATACATATAATATTAACTATTTACCGATGAAATGTCGTAGCTATATTTTGACATTTTTAGTATTTTATGTAGGTGATCCTTTTTCTATTTTATAGATTTTTATCTTTCCAATTAAATCATGTCTTTTCTTCTCTGTTTTATTCTTTAAATTAATACTACCAAATAAACAAGTCATTAGTGATTACATATTTTTTTTTCTTTGGCAATTTTTTATATTAATTTTTTATATTTTTACTTCTACGTTAAATTCACATATAAATATTATTTTCCTTTTTTTTATGTATGACATGTATATCACGCTTTTCTATTTGAACTTATTCAGTCATGTAGACTTTTTCAACTATATTCCCCTTAGGGTTTAGGGTTTAGGATTTTAGGGTTTAAGACTTTAGGATTTATCATTTAGATTTTTTGGTTTAGTGTTTAGGGTTTAGGGTTTAGGGTTAAGGTTTAGGGTTTTATGGTTTATGGTTTATGATTTATGATTTTAGGGTTGTGGGGTTTATGGTTTAGGTTTTTAGGGTTTGGTGCTCTAGGTTTTAAGGTTGAGGGTATATAGTTTTAGGTTTAGGTTTAGGGTTTGGGGTTTCAAGTTTAAGGTTTATGGTTCTAAGGTTTTGGATTTTGAATTTTAGGGTTTTGAGTTTAAGATTTAGGGTTTAGGGTTTAAGGTTTAGGGATTAAGGTTTAGGGTTATCGAGTTTCAGAGTTTAAGGTTTAGGGTTTTGAGTTTATGGTTTAGGGTTTAGTGTCTATAGTTTAGAGTTTTACGGATTAGGGTTTTAGGGTTTTAAGGTTTATGGTTTATGATTTTAGGGTTTTGGGGTTTAGGGTTATATGATTTAGGTTATAGGGTTTTAGGATTTTAAAATTGTAGGCTTTTTCGTTTTAGGTTTAGTATGTGATGTTTTGGGATTTCGGTTTTCAGTTTTAGGGTTTTAAGGTTTTATGGTTTAGGGTTTAGATTTTTAGCGTTTTGTGCTTAGGGTTTTAGTATTATGGATTAGGGTTTTAGGAATTAGGATTTTAAAGTTTAGGATTTAGGATTTTAGGAAGGCTTTAGGGTTTAGAGCTTAGTGTTTAGGGTTTAGGGTTTTAGGGTTTAAGGTTTTATTTCTTATGGCTGATGATTTTAGGGTTAGAGTTTTGGATTTTTGAGTTTAGGGTTCTTGTTTAAAGTTTATGTTTTTGGGTTTTCATTTTTAGTTCAGGGTTGTGAGTTTAGGGTTGTAGAGTGTAGGATTTAAGGTTTAAGGTTTATAGTTTAGTGTTTAGGGTTTAGAGTTTAGGGTTTTAGGATTTTAGAGTTTAAGGATTTTATGGTTTAGGGTATTATGGTTTTAAGGTTTATGGTTTGTGGTTTAGGATTTAAGGTTGTAGTTTTTAGAGTTTAGTATTTTAGGTTTTAAGATTTAGCATTTTGAGTTTAGGATTTAGAGTTTAGTATTTGTGGTTTAGTATTTAGGGTTTTAGGACTTCTTAGTTTAATGGGTTTAAGGTTTTATGCTTTACAGTTTTAGAGTTTTAGGGTTTATGGTTTAGCATTTCAGATTTAGGGTTTCAGGGTTTAAATTTTAGAGTTGTCGGGTTTAGATTTTAGAGTTTTGAATTTTAGTGTTTCAAAGTTTAGGGTTTAGGATTGTAGGGTTTACATTTTAGAGTTTCATATTTAAATTTTACGGTTTAGTATTTTATAATTTTAGGGTTTAGAGTTTATGGTTTTAGAGTTTAGGGTTTTAAATTACGATTTTTGCCGTTTATTATTTTGAAATTTAAGGTTTACGGTTTAGGCTTATTGCATCTTTATTATTTTGGGGTTTAAGGTTTTGAGTTTGGACTTTGGGGTTTTGTTGCTTTTTTTTTCTATTTGATCACATCAATGAGCATATTTATCATGTTGAATTATTTTATTAAAATTAGTCAAAAAAAACTATCTTATCTAGATTAATGATAATTTTCTAAAATTTAATATTTTTTATTTATTTTATATTTTTAGTTTTATTTTTAATTAGTACAGATGAAAAAATTTACTTCTTGCTCCCGGAAACATAGGTCCACAAACTGAATACAAGACACCTTACCAATGTAAAATGATGACTCGAAGAGTTTTAGGGTCAAATATGGTGGTATATGCATGCGATTGTCGAAAACAGAATCGCTAAGGGGCACTTCATGAAAAAGTTTACTTCTTGCTCCAGGAAACATAGGTCAAAAAACAGAATACAAGACACCTTACCAAAGTAAAATGATGGCTCGAAGAGTTTAAGAGTCAAATATGGTGGTATATGCATGCGATTGCTGAAAACAGAATCGCTAAGGGGCACTTCATGAAAAAGTTTACTTCTTGCTCCCGGAAACATAGGTCACAAGCTGAATACAAGACACCTTACCAATGTAAAATGATGACTCGAAGAGTTTAAGGATCAAATATGGTGGTATATGCATGCGATTGTCAGAAAAAAGAATCGCTAAGGGGCACTTCATGAAAAAGTTTACCTCTTGCTCCAGTAAACATAGGTCCACAAATTCAATACAAGACACCTAACCAATGTAAAATGATGACTCGAAGAGTTTAAGGGTCAAATATGGTAACATATGCATCCGATTGTCGAAAACAGAATCGCTAAGGGGCACTTCATGAAAAAGTGTACTTCTTGCTCCCGGAAACATAGGTCCAATAACTGAATACAAGACACCTTACCAATGTAAAATGATGGTTCGAAGATTTTAAGGGTCAAATATGGTGGTATATGCATGCGATTTTCGAAAATAGAATCGCTAAGGGGCACTTCATGAAAAAGTTTACTTCTTGCTATCGGAAACATAGGTCCACAAACTGAATACAAGACACCTTACCAATGAAAAATGATGACTCGAAGAGTTTAAGGGTCAAATATGGCGGTATATGCATGCGATTGTCTAAAACAGAATCGCTAAGGGGCACTTCATGAAAAAGTTTACTTCTTGCACCCGGAAACATAGGTCCACAAACTGAATACAAGACACCTTACCTATGTAAAATGATGGCTCGAAGAGTTTAAGGGTCAAATATGGTGCTATATGCATGCAATTGTCAAAAACAGAATCGCTAAGGGGCACTTCATGAAAAAGTTTACTTCTTGCTCCAGTAAACATAGGTCCACAAACTGAATACAAGGCACCTTACCAATGTAAAATGATGGCTCGAAGAGTTTAAGAGTCAAATATTGTGGTATATGCATGCGATTGTCGAAAACATAATCGCTAAGGGGCACTTCACGAAAAAGTTTACTTCTTGCACCCGGAAACATAGGTCCACAAACTGAATAGAAGACACCTGACCAATGTAAAATGATGGCTCGAAGAGTTTAAGGGTCAAATATGGTGGTATATGCATGCGATTGTCGAAAACAGAATCGCTAAGGGGCACTTCATGAAAAAGTTTACTTCTTGCTCCCGGAAACATAGGTCTACAAACTGAATACAAGACACCTTCCCAATGTAAAATGATGACTCGAAGACTTTAAAGGGTCAAATATGGTGGTATTGCATGCGATTGTCGAAAACAGAATCGCTAAGGGGCACTTCATGAAAAAGTTTACTTCTTGCTCCTAGAAATATAGGTCCACAAACTGACTAAGGGACACCTTACCAATGTAAAATGATGACTCGAAGAGTTTAAGGCTCAAATATGGCGGTATATGCATGCGATTGTCGAAAACATAATCGCTAAGGGGCACTTCATGAAAAACTTTACTTCTTGCTCCCGGAAACATAGGTCCACAAACTGAATACAAGACACGTTACCAATGCAAAATGATGACTCGAAGAGTTTAAGGGTCAAATATGGTGGTATATGCATGTGATTGTCGAAAACAGAATCGCTAAGGGGCACTTCAAGAAAAAGTTTACTTCTTGCTCCCGGAATATAAGGTCCACAAACTGAATACAAGACACCTTACTAATGTAAAATGATGGCTCGAAGACTTTAAGAGTCAAATACGGTGGTATATGCATGCGATTGTCGAAAACAAAATCGCTAAGGGGCACTTCATGAAAAAGTTTACTTCTTGCTCCCAGAAACATAGGTCCAATAACTGAATACAAGACACGATACCAATGTAAAATGATGGCTCGAAGAGTTTAAGGGTCATACATGGTGGTATTGCATGAGATTGTCGAAAACAGAATCGCTAAGGGGAACTTCATGAAAACGTTTACTTCTTGCTATCTGAAACATAGGTCCATAATCTGAATGCAAGACACCTTACCAATGTAAAATGATGGCTCAAAGAGTTTAAGAGTCAAATATGGTGGTATATGCATGCGATCGTCGAAAACATAATTGATAAGGGGCACTTCATGAAAAAATTTACCTCTTGCTCCCGGAAAAATAGGTCCACAAACGAAATATAAGACACATTACCAATGTAAAATGATGGCTCGTAGAGTTTAAGAGTGAAATATGGTGGCATATGCATGCGATTGTCGGAAACAGAATCGCTAAGGGGCACTTCATGAAAAAGTTTACTTCTTGCTCCCGGAAACATATGTCCACAAACTGAATACAAGACACCTTACCAATGTAAAATGATGGCTCGAAGAGTTTAAGAGTCAAATACGGTGGTATATGCATGCGATTGTCGAAAACAGAATCTCTAAGGGGCACGTCATGAAAAAGTTTACTTCTTGCTGCCTGAAACATAGGTCCACAAACTGAATACAAGACACCTTACCAATGTAAAATGATGGCTCGAAGATTTTAAGAGTCAAATATGGTCGTTTATGCATGCGATTGTCGAAAACAGAATCGCTAAGGGGCACTTGATGAAAAAGTTTACTTCTTGCTCCAAGAAACATAGGTCCAAAAACTGAATACAAGACACCTTACCAATGTAAAATGATGACTCGAAGAGTTTAAGGGTTAAATATGGTGGTATATGCATGCGATTGTCGAAAACAGAATCGCTAAGGGGCACT
>CAOGCB010136570.1:0-11713 GCA_948266635.1 Cnidoscolus chayamansa
TCCAACCCAATTCTTCATCAACTCAGGTTATTTTGATCTCAAATCCTTAGTTAAAGGTCTATGTCAGTTCAACAAAGTTACACTTAAAGTTCTACATCATTTGGACTTCATTTGAGTCACAAAATCTCCAAATCCCCTTATCTGCAAAATTGCTGCAGAATTGCGCCTTCACTCCTTTAACTCATCATTTGATGCTTCTAACTTCAATTCTAGTCAAAGTTCCTAACATGAAACTTTTAGCTAACAACCTAAACTAGGCTCATACCAAATTTCATAATTTTATCACTTCATTAAGGTCTCTAAATCCTTTACAACATTTGTTATTCTATACAAATTTCCAGAATTGACAGATTGACCCATATATGTTCTTCCTACTTTTTCATCCCCCATTTGATCTAATTTCACAAAATGGTCTTCTAAGCATTTATAGCTAACATCCTAAGCTTTCTACCGGTATGTCTTTTACCAATTTTGGATGTCATTTGGGTCTCCAGAATAGTGACACGAGATTACTGTTCATGCTGTCAAAATTTCAGATTTCACTCTTCACTTGTTTTCTTATTTCTTTCATTTTGAATACTTGGATTCAAGTTCATAACCCTTGTTTTTATCATCATATTCTTTTTACCAAATCTTTAGATCAATTTAAATCTCAGCCCTAGTTTTCCCTTTTTCATACAAATATATTTTATCACTTAAAAGTTGACAAAGATTGAACACTAACCTTTTTCAACAACTTTTCTCTTCCTCATTTTCTTCTTCTTCTTCTTCTTCTTCCTCTCTTCTCTTTCTTCCTTTCTTGGTCTCTCCCATCGGGTCCCCTTGCTCTAGGCTAGAGTGTGGCTTTTCTTTTGGTTAAGTGTGGGACATTTCCCTTAAAAGCCACTTATACTCACTTTTCCACCAAATGACCATTTTACCATTCTCTTCCTTTTATTTCTATTATTATTTCTTTATTCCTATTGCCACATTCTATTTTCATTTATCTCTATTTATTTCCATATCTTCCATCATAAGTTGTCATTTAATTTTACTTATTACCTTATTCATTCATTTAATTGCTAAGTTTAATTACTTTAAGTGCCTAATCTCCTAGGCCCTATTTCTGTTCGTGACAGTCAACAATTCTAATTTAATCACAACACTAATTTGACTATTTAATATAACTGCATACACATTTAATATTTACATATGTAAGCCCACACTTAGTAATTTATTAGAATATAAATTCTAACAATCTTCCACTTGGGCTAACATATATTACTTGAGAAATGTGTATATTTTTATGAGCTCAAAATTGCAGTCACATAAGATGCCCTGAACAATCTCGTCCATTGATCATATCAATGAAGAACTGAAGGGACAGTCGTCACATTCATTATGACTCAATCCACCATCAATCACAGACATCAATATTTTCAAATGACATAGATCAATTATAGGAGTGTAGCATGGAAACTTCATGCAATGTGATCTTTTCATGCCTGTTTCCAACTGGTCCTCCTTTATTGAGATCAAACATAATATATATATGTTTATATATGTTCATACAGAGTGTACTGAAAACTGAATACTTTATTTTTCTGCAGAAACTGAATTATAACATGAATATATCCATACATAATAGAGCATCTAGTATTAGAAAAAATACATAAATAAACTCCCACTGAAACTAAACATCCTTAAATAGTGTGATACTCATTTTAGCAATATGCTCATGAAAGACCTTCGGTATCACTCATTTAGTAAGCGGATCCACAATCATGGAGTTTGTTTCAATATGCTCTATGGATATCTGTCCACTCTGTACTCTCTCCCTTACAGCTAGAAACTTTATCTCAATATATTTTGATCGAGAAGAGCTTCTATTGTTATTGGAGAATAACACAACTAAGTTATTGTCATAGTATAACTTTAGTGGCTTCTTCCATAATCCGTAATCCTATGACAAAATTATTCAACCATAATTCATGATTGGATGCCCCATAACATGCTACATTTTATGTTTTCATAGTAGAGGTGGCTATAAGAGTTTGTTTTACACTTTTCCATGAAATATCATCTCCAACCAAAAGATAAATATAGTATGATGTGAATTTTTTGCTGTATTAGCATCCAACAAAGTCAGAATCAGAATACCCAATGATCTCTAAATAATCTGACATTTTTTATGTGAGCATGTAGTAATTTATTTTCTAAAGATATCTCATAACCCTTTTGACTGAGTAAAGCCCTTAACTACAAGACATGCATTATACCTTTCCACATTACCTTTATAATCCCTTTTGGTTTCAAATATCAATTTGCAACCAATGAGCTTCTTTCCTTCAAGTAATGAGACAAGATACAAACTTAATTGTATTGCATGGACTTGTACTCCTCATTCATTGCCTCAATCTATTTATGAGAGTTGGAATCCTGCATTTGAGATTGTTGAGTTTGAACCTGAGGAAGAACAACTTCATCCTGATAGGGAAGTTCTTCAACATTGTCTTATATTTGATCCGAAATTGCTTATAAAATAGTGACAGGTTTGAGAACCTGGAAACTCCTCAAAGACATGTTTCTAAACTTATTTCTCCCCCCAAACTCAATATCCTCAAAAAATATTGCAATTCCCATTTCAAAAATAAATCTAGTAGTGAGATTATAAAACTTAAAGCCTCTAAATTACTTAGAGTAACCAATGAATAATAACTAATATGCTCATAATCCACATTATAATAAAATATTATTATTGAGTTTAAAAATGGTAAACAAGATACCGAACACAACATTAATAATTTTATCTTTGGACAAAAATTATTAACTGTAATAGTTATCTCAATGCAGTAATCAAATATTGATAATTAATCATGTCAAATAATAAATCTTTCTTTGGACTGATTTATTATCCACATGGAATATTCAAGAATTATCATAAATTTATTACCGCATGTATATTTGCTATTTAGCCAAATAGTAACCTTCCTTTGAGCCGATTGCTATTCGCATAAATTGCAAATATACAAATCTAATATTTTTAAATAAATTAATCTCCACAAAAGAGGTTACTTTGGCAACATATTGCGTCAATCAATTTATTTTAAAATATTAGACAACTTAAAAATATAAAAATACCAAAATTTAAACTCAATTTTGATAGATTAAATTTAATTGTGATTAAATATAAATATCATGATAATAACAATAATAATAATAATTATTATTATTATTATTATTATAATATATATATATAGCTACAGCACCTAAGAAAAAATATTTTCAAAAAAGAAGAAAGTGGCCATGGCCATCGGTGATTCCATATCACAATTTTCTTTCCTTTTTTTTTTAACTATACCCAAAATAAAAATTGAAATCTAGGCACACCAAAATTTGAATTCACTTTTTTTTATCGCATTTTTTTAATTGCAATTATCAAAACTGCAATAAATTCAAATTGAATTTAACAAAACCCAAATATTTCAAGAATTAACATAATGAAATTATGATTTTATTTATCATAAAATCCATGATTGATTCTCAATGATTCAACATGATTTAGGCTCTGATACCACTTGATGGATTGAAATCCCTAAATAAGGCCATGGATCAATCATGTCAAATCATCGAAAATTAAATAATAACGGAAGCGTACCTGTATTGGCTTTAATAATTCTTGATTTGAATCAAGTTGTTGATTACTTGAAGATGGTTTGATCTTCCAGTATATGAGATCGTCAATTTTGGGTTTCTCTTTAAAGGAAAAAGAAACTCTTGAACTGTATCTCTATACTGTGGACCATAGCCCTTTATATAGATTTACAAATGTCTATTTTGGCCCTTTAACAAAATAGAATTTGATATCAAATTGACATCTACACTTTTAATCCTATTATTAATTTAGCATCTCAATAGTCAACAATTCTAATTTGACTATTTAATATGGCTGCATACACATTTAATATTTATATATGTAAGCCCACACTTAGTAATTTATTAGAATATAAATTCTAACACTACTAGCGTTAGAATTCTGACCATCCAAAGGTGATCGAAACCCTAAGAAGCTTAACATTACATGACATTCCATTCATTTTTTCGTTTCATATACACGTCATTTCTACATATATTTTTCATCATACATGCTTTTCATTACGCTTACATTCTTATTAACTTAAACGTTCATTATCATGTTCATTAAAATTTTATCAGATGTACATAACATGCATTTAGATCTCCTACATTATATTTGGATTAAGGAACATTAATATAAAAGGAATAATTAAGTTCTTCAAAACATACATTCTATATTATAATTATATAATGTAACAATATGTTAGCCTTAATCATAAAACATTTAATATATCGTAAAACATAACCAATAACAACATAATAGAAGAGATCTAAATTCTACCTAGTTTTAACATTCATTACATATCCATTCTTAACTTAAACAAATTAAGCATCTAAGCAACTTCTAGAGGCAATTTCACTACAACCATTCGGGACACATCCACTCTACCATGTTGCCTCGATAATTCCTAGATAACATGTGAAAAACTATGTAGGGATGAAGTTATTTGAATAACTTAGTGAGAATATATGAAAAATATACATAAAATAATATTTTTATGCTTTTGCATGCATCACCTTCAAACAATTAATATAAGATAATATTGTCACAAAAAATCCATAGTAGTTCCAATTGGCGAGTCATCTTCTTAGAACTACTCAATATCTTATGGGCTAGCTAATTCCCGCAAGTATTTAAAATGAAATGGAAATCGAGTATTCTTATTCTACTAGACAAGATATCAAAGTAATGTTCTTAAATAGAGATGGAACATAATAACATTTATTAAATTCCAATGCTAACCTTAAAGGTAAATCTTAGGACATATGTCCTTGTCGATAATGTAGCAATTATTTGCTCCTTTTTCCTTATATGGGTCGATCTTGCCTTTATTTGCCTTCTTGCTGTCCCTAAGTTTTTTTGGACAGAGACATAGGTGTATACCATTACTGGCATCCTATAGCCATTAATAGTTTACTGATGCAGCATTAACATGTATCTATATGATATAAATGTCTTAAGATGACGCATCTCTATGCTTCTCTTCATTAAGAGACTCTACATTTGCCTTACAAATCTTATTCCAACATATAGTCTCACTACAATGGAATATAGTAATTTTTTTGTTATTATACCTTTGAACATTTAATTGCCCCTTTGTATTGGTATTTTGGTCAGGATGTCACATCTTCGATATCTCATTTTAGTTCAAGCAATCTTGTTTCTTAAAAAATTTCACCATATTGATTCAGAATCGTATCTCATAATGTTTCTTATGGTTCTATTTCTCAGACAACTCCTTTGAAAGCTATGAGCATCACATGCTTCAGAATGATATCTCATATTATTCCTTATGGTCCAGTTTCTCAAACAACTCCTTCGAAAGTTACAAGCATCACATGTTCATATTACTTTGGAGTTCAGGACATAAAGGCAAGCATCATGCATGTTGCCTACTCACTATCCTTGGTGTGCTTAAACTAAGCACTATGCTACGGTGAAGTAGTGGAATAGCCAGCCTAACACATAGACTACATTTTACTACTTGAGAACTCTTCTCAAATCTTGGTGCCAGTCCATTGTCTTAGAACCATTAAGTTTGTTGTCATCAATATGCTTCATTGATTTATGTATGGTATGTTCACATTTATGTAAGATGTAATGATAGAATGTTAGATTATGAACATGATTTATGCATTAAATTATGTCTAAAGTTATGAGAATAATTAACTCCCACTATTTTATTGTGAACCAATAACCATCACTATTTGGCTCAAGAAAAGCCCATTGGATAGGTTTCTCTTAGTGGGTCAATATCCATCCTTGTTAAAGTTTCGGCCTTCAAGAAAGTCAAACAAGCTTTACTTTAAGTCGAACGGTAGGTATCTCATACCAATTGCATCTTATGCAACTACTGCATCATTGGGATATCAACTCTCGATAAATGTATATCTCATATACATATTCCTAATCTTGCCTCAGGTGTCAGCAATCTTGATGAGGGCCAAACTTTTACTGATCGCAGTTTAAGACAAACCCATTAGTCATATTTTAAATATATTTCATGTCGGTGGGCTTGATGAAGGCCAACACGACCCAACCGAAATAGAACTCTTGTTTAAACTATGGTAATGGAAGGTTGAACCGTCTTAATATTATTCGAGAAGGGTTTTATTATTATTTAAAGTCTCATCATATATGGTTAGCATATATTAGTACGCGCATGGCATATACATACATCACATATATTATTCATGATCTAGTTATGGGCATTTCCGACATTGGTTCCCTCAAGCCATGAAGGAAACCATTAGGTCTAACCTAAGTGGCATGCATGAGTTTACAACTTAAAATATAAACTATTTATACTTTAGGCTAAACTATTCTTAGTTATTCTCTCTCCGGCTTACAACTCCTTGCAACGGGCCCACCTTTGTTGTAACTACTTTGCAAAAATCACCATGGGCTCCAGGATCGTTCTCCTTGAACCACCATTCTACATTGCGCCTCTTCTTTACCTGTTCCTACGTAGTCCAATTACATTTATTTCTTAATAGAAAACTTCAATATATATTAAGGTGAGTATAGAATTACAACAAGAAAATATCGAGAGAGGTAGGACTCGCGAACCCTACTTAGCAAAAAATAATTTATAACTTTTTATGCATGAAACAATCATATTATCTAAGCCCATAACTAGACCATCAAGCCACTCCTATGTTCTCCTAGAATGCAAGCTAAGAAAAACAATTTAAAGTCCAATAATTCATGTATGCAATTTCGGTCCATAATAATCAACTCTTGATTATTATAATTATTTCAACTCTTGAAATATTATATATATATATATATATATTATATGTAGATTTAATTTTTCATAAAGTAAATCATATTAATCTCATTCATATATTTACCAATTTAAAATATAAAGATTTGAAATATTAAAAATTAAAATAAGAATCATAAACCATTTAGAACTCTTTAACAACTACACTACTGGTATTAATGTGGTCGTAGTAAAATACGCGGAATCATGCCCAACGACTTTGGCATGAACCAAAAACTCTTATGAACGTAAAATAATACATCCCATGTACTGTTTTAGATATTCATATGGCTTCCACAACTTCAGAACTCGTGACTTTCACAAGCACCAAAATCGCAGCTACAAGATGTTCCGAAAAACAGCTTTCGTGCGTTAAACATATCTCATATATTTTTGACCCACTTTCGACCTAGAAAAATCCACCAAAATATTCAAAATTTTTCAGTTCATCTAAAACTAGCATTCTATATTTTTTTGGTGAATTTTGAAAATCGTTTACTATTTTAAATAGATTTTACAAAACAATCCTTCTACAACTAGGGCTCCAGCAAACTCTGCTTTCGACACATCGTGTATCTCATATGTGATTACCATGTTTCCAATTTCTTAAAATTCCATAAAAATATTCTAAATATTCTAAATAACTTAAATATATTAAAGATTAAATCATGAAAATTTCATAATTTTTAAAAATTGTTTGATTGCAGAAAACAAATTTGGAACACAATTTTAATCTGAATCAGATTCTAGATTTATTGCTGCATTCTTGGGCGTCACGTATCTCGTACATAATTGAGCAATTTTTAAATGCAAAAATTGCAAAAAATATTTAATATTTTCTCAAGATCTTGAAGATTAAATCTCAAATTTTGTGATCTTTAAAAATTATTTGATTAATGAAAATGGATATGGAATACAGATATAATCTGAAAAGGACAACAGTGTTTACAACTTCTAATTCGTTTTAGTTTCGGATCTATACTGAATTTCTTATGTAATTAAAACTCCTAAAACTCATAACTAGATCTTATTATTCATCCTATGAACATGAAAATTCATCTATACAAATGTTTTATGAAATGTTATGGAAAAGTTAATATAGAAAATGACGTAAGATGACATGATGCTTTGCTGGGGTTTTGGTTACATTTGGGTGGTCGAGATCTTAACACTAATAATAGTCTAGTAAGGCTAGATTGTTACACCTTCTCTATTATCTTACTTTTACATCCTTAAAACTTCAAAAATTTTACATTTTAGCCCCTAGTCACCTTTCTGATCCGATTTTTATATATCCCACGAGTATTTTGATCAGGAACTCAGATTTCAAAATCAAAAAGTGTCGAGTGTCCTAGTAAATAAATAAAAAATATAAAATAATATACTTTCGTGCATGTGAATGCTTCAAATGTCAAACATTTCATAGAAGGCGATTTTTGTTACTAGTAACTTATAGGGGTGAGCACTCATCAATTATAACTAATAACCGAACCAAATTGGACCAATTCGATTTTATGGTTAAATCAATTTGGTTCAGTTATATTTTTTAGGTAACTTCGATTTTCAGTTCGGTTCAATTTACATGTGTTATTTAACCGAGAAACTGAACTAATCAAATTATGTACTCAGCCCACCTAAATCCCTAAGCCCAACCCATGTCTAAATTAGATTCAAACCTAAACCCTAAATCTAAATCAAACTTAAAGCTAAATTTCTTCTCCTCTCTCTCTCCTACGTTGTGTTTGTGCCTCTAGCTCCTACCCTTTGTCGGTTGTCGCTCTTGCCCATCATCACTCCTAGATTGCCACTCATCATCACCCCTCATCACTCATGGCTCGATGCTTCTCATCACTCCTTGTCACTCATATGGCTACGAATCCTACCTCGTCACTCCTCGGTCCCTCGATGACATCAAGTTGCTCACTAGTCACAAGACTAATTCAATATCTAAGTCGGTAAGTCATTCACTAGAAAATTTCGGTTTTATAGAAACCAAATCGAATCGAACCGAAATATTTCAATTTGATTATGTTCGATTTCTATGAAAAGTGTGGTTTAGTTCGATTGAAGAAAATATAGAGTTTAGTTGTTCGGTTAGTTAAGTTCGATTTGGTTTCGAATCGAATCGACCGTTTGCACACCTCTAGTACCAGCTTACGTGCAAGCTCCACAAGATTTTCACTTAATACAATCTGGTAGTGCCTAATTTACTCGCAAGCTCTACAAAAGTTTCACTTACATAAGGGTGCACCATGTAAAGGGCTCCTAATATGCCACCTTACACTTACCATAACCCCTTGTATCATGACATATCTCATATATATATATATATATATATATCATTACATACATAATATCATATTACATGGGAGAAGTTAGTAGATTATCCAAAATCCACCACACATCAATTAATAATACAATGCACATTTTAATGAAAATAATGCATTAAACAATCATCATGATGCATCATCATGCTGTAAATTGTTTTCTATAATCATAATACATAATATTTTAGTATCCACTCACCTTTGTATGCGTGTAAAGGCTGACCTCAGTCTATCAATGATGTCTATGTGCCTCGATGCTCAATTCTATATGTGGAGGACTTAGAGTTAGAGATTGAACTACTGACCAATTATATCATGGATATGCTATATGAGACATCTCAAAAAACCCCCATATAATAACATAAAGTAGGACATAAAACATACTTAGGGTTGCTGGTAGGGGACTTTCGGCGATGAGGTTTGGCGGTCGAAAGTCCCTATACAGAGTTGAAACTCTATTTCAGAGATAACCTTTGGCATCCAAGCCTGAATTCAAATGTCTCTTTTCTAGACTTTTGGCAAAACCTTAAAAGGCCAAAACTTATTTCTTACGGAGATGAAACTTAGGTTTAGCAGCACCTTTCAGCTACCAAACCTGACTTGGTGGAATCTAGTTTTGACGACCAAAACCTGCCTTTGGGGGTTGAAACTTAGTTTCGATAGAATACCAAAATCGAGTCTCTTAACATGAAATTGTACCAAAACATAAAGTCTCAACTCAATAATACTTCTAAACATTTGTTATCATCAACTACAACATATAGCAACCAAAAATAACAACCAAACCTCACATGCAATCTAAAACATAATATTTTCTTACTTTTGGTATAAACTTCAAAATTCTCAAAATGGTTTAAGATTCATTTAAACATTACATGCATTGTTTCCTTTTGATATATTAGTGTTCCCAACACTAATTCAAACTCAAACATAACCCAAATCATACATTTTCTCGAGGATCAACTTAAAAATCCATTTAAAAACCACTTTGTTCTTGCTTGCATGTATCCATAATTCTACATCCTTTTAAACATAAACATTTTAGTAGGATTACTAACCTCTTTAGTAGGGTCAAGTTTTGGTGGTTGAAACCTACCTTTAGCGGTTGAAATTGGGTTTTTCTTTGAAATCCCTTTAAAAATATATTGGTTCAAGACTCACCATGGAATAGAAAGAAAATCTGAATTTTCTCTTCTCCCAAGTGGTTACACCCTTTTATAGTAAGGCTAATTAGCCGGTTTTGGTGGCTGAACCTTGAGTTTTAGTCCACCATTGGAAAATTTCCATTGTGGTCCTTATTTTTTTTATCAAAATCTTTTTTAAAATCCCCAAAAATATTTAAATTACAATTTCACTCCTTAGCCATTCCTTGAATATTTTATTCGAGAATTAGAGTTTCAACATTTGAGAGATACCGGTTGTTATAAATGGAGTAAGTAGACAAAGTAATAGTGGAACTCTAAATAGTCAAACGTGGTCAAACAACATGGTGTTGTTAAAAGCAAAGCCAACAATGTTTTCTTAGTGAGGGACCCAATAAAATTACAAGTTGCCCATATAAAAGTGCATTGAAGGCCTTAAACGTTCTCCAAGGGAGAGAACAAGATCACCAAAGAAAATAATAGGGAATGGAAGATAGAGATCCATCAGGGATTAGGGCTCTATATGTTCTGAGTGCTTTACAAGTAGAGAAGAAAAAATTAGGTACTGAACGAAAATTAATGTATGTCAACCTATGTGTTAACACGTTGGTCATGAGAGCTTTTGTAGGCATAAGGGAATCGTTAATTTCATGGCTAATACAATAGCTCCTCATTTTGAATTGAGCACCTAATTGGATGTAGGTAAAATAAAGGTCTTTAGTTTTGGAATCATGGTGTACTCTTGGAGTGGCTTGAAGGTATTACGTGAGATGGGAACTTGGAAAGGGGAGATAAACTTTTCAATGGCATCTCCAGGTGACTTTAATGGGTGGTTGGAATGGATTTCCTCATAAAAGAGTGAGCAATACAGATACCTTTTACTGATTGTTTGCTTTTGATGGGAGATAAACCGTGTTTAGTTCCATTTGGACCCTACAGGTAGAAATGGAAGGGAAGCATTAAGAGTCAGCAGATGTTATAATCCCAATGGTGGATGTAGTAGTTCAAGGAAGATAATGGTCTAATTACAGGCAATATGTTATGTGTTTCCATACTTGGAAACTTGAGAAGAATACTATCAGAAGAATGTCAAATTATCTTGTTGTTGGGACACTAAGGTTGGGAACAAATGCTAGTCTTGGGAAGGCACAAATGTTATTGGCTGTGAATGAAAGAGGGTAAAGAGAAGCACTTGCAGACTTTTATTAGTGCTAATCAAAAGAGCTAGGCGTCCTAGATGTAGCTCCATTTTGTTTAATCTTTTAAAGAGTTATGCTACTAATAAAGGAACTTTTGATATTTTTACAAGTCAAACTGCAAGCATTAAGAGTTCACAGTTGATGATCATATAATAAGGAAGCAA
>CAOGCB010137111.1:0-17251 GCA_948266635.1 Cnidoscolus chayamansa
TTGTAAATTTCCTAATACTTCAATCCCACCTCAGCCCAATACATATAAACATGCTTTACTCAACTATGCTGTTTTATATATGTATTTAAATGATTATCAATTACATATTATCAAATTATATTATAACATGTTTATGTATTATATATACAATTAAGTCAAATTAATATATATATATATATATATATATATATATATAATGTTTCTAAATAAGATAGTCATTATTTTAATTATGTTTATTTACAAAAAAATAAAATATATTAAAAAATTATTACTTTTTTTTAAAAAAAAGGAGAGATTTATATTAATAATTGATTGAATATTTTTGAATAAAATATTTTTGTATGGACCAAATATATATATAATTTATTTGTAAATCCAGTGAGAGTACCATAATAAAATATAAAAAAAATAAAATAAAATAATTTTATATTAAACCGCAGGAAGCATTAAACCAAACCCAAGAGTTGAAAATTAACCAAGGGTTAGTGAACCATACCCACTATAAATAAGGGGGTTGTGTTGTTGTGACTCTTCAATAAACCTCCCTCATTTGAAAAGGGTGTTTTGTTTTGTTTTTTTTTTTTTTTTTCTTTTCTTTTTCTGAGAGAGGCCAAAGAGCGAAGGGCCTTAAAATAAAGTAGGCATACACAACACAGCCGGCAAAGGCTAAGGGCAAAGATTTTTGGTTGGATTGGTACGTTTTAATTTTTCTTATTTATCATAGAAAATTCATAAATGTTTTTTTTTTTTATTTTAATTATAAAACACTGTTTCAATGTATTTTGAAAATTTTCCAAGGAAAATGTGGGAAAAAAACACGAATTATAGATTAGCCCCTTTACTCTTTTTCTTCGCGCATACCCCTCTTTGTAATTCTGCAATAAACGCGGTCACGAATTTTATTCTGAAACCCTAGATCATTTTTCCCGCCAAAATCCAATCTTCTACGCTTCACCTTACATGCTTAATCGGTACTTTTCCCTCTCTTCTTTTTTACTTTGTAACCCTATCGAAATGTCATTCCGCTACCTGTTTTCTTTCCTTCGATGTTGAATGAGCGCTCATTGCGATTTTGTATTATTGTTATATATATATATATATATATATATATATTTTTTTTTTTTAATCTTTTGTGAAGATTGTAAAATGAATGACTCGTTTATGGTGTTTTGAACTCGGAAATTAATAGCAGGGTCTTCGATGTTGGCTGCTGATGAGCGTGACTGATGAGTATGCTTTAGATTGCTCTCAAACCCCACAAAAAGGAGCTCTAAATAAAAGGTTTTTAGTGGACTTGACCCGTTTTCGCAGGTTGCTGGATTACAAATCTACTACAGTGCGAAGCTTCGATGCCAGTTTGATAATTTTGTAAAATTTTTCCTCCAATGCTTGGAGTTGGACAATCTGTAGGCTTGTTAAAGCTCTTTTATTTGCGCGGCTGAATGGTAGATATAATACCGTTTCTAAGAATTGTTTGTGGGATTGGTGTCTTGATGAGTCTGGCTTGGACCTAAACCTTGCGTCATCTGTGAAATTAATTTAGTCATGCATTAGAGAAATGGTTAGAGATCCTTGTTGACGAAAATAATTCAATTTCCAAATTGAGTGATATCATCAAGTTAAATTCCAAGTCTAGTTATAGTTGCCTGAATATGGATGGGGTTTCGATGGAGTTAGGATCTGATTTTAAGGGGTTGTTGTCAAATATAGCGGATTGGAAATCTGTGCTAAATGTAAGTGCTGAGGTGGATTTAAATGGGGAAGAGAAGTGTTTTGCTGATGACGAAGAATCTGTGCATATAGACACAGGAAAGAGTATTGTTGATTTTGTAGAAGTTGGGAAATTAGGCTACAATGTGGCAAAGAAGATTTCTGTTGATTCTTTTTCTGGTGGGGAAAATAAATGCAACTATTTTCAAGAAAACCTGCAATCCAATTCAACAAGTGTGAAGGTGTGTAATGAGAAGAGTGCTGTATTAGAAATGGATGGGAGCAAGAAAGATGACAACGGTGATGAAAATGATTTTATGGTGCTAGATTCAGATGTTGTCAAGGAATTTATTTTGGGCCGTAAAAGGAAAAGGGAATCCATGTCTAGGGTGATGAATTGGATTACTGGGATTGCAAAGGATCCATGTGATCCTGTTGTGGCTTCATTGCCAGAGAGGTCAAAGTGGGATTCTTATGGGAATGAGGAATTATGGAAGCAGGTTTTGCTGATTCGTGAAGCATTGTTTTTGAAAAGGCATGTCGATTCAAGTGCTGAAAATTCTACTTGCCAGGTATCCTCACTTACTAAATGCTACTAGCCCTAGCCACGGGGTATGAATTGAACTGGCCGCTAAAAATCAATGTTGGTTTTGGTATAGTCCACTTCAATCCCGTTTGAATCAAATCCAGATTTTTCAATTTTTTTAATTTTTAAAAGAAAAAAAAAAGTTTTTAGACTTGACATTTCTGATCTAGTTCAATCATGATTGAACTAGGTTTTCAAACTCTACTCAGTTTTTTAACTGGTGGAAGCATCGGGTCATGAATTTATGTTTCATCATGATCGAATTGGGTTTCAAATTGTATTATATTTCTCTTTTCTAAGCCTTGAACTATTTAGTCCACATACTTTAGTTTCTCTTCTCATTCAACATATTAACAAAAAAACCTTGATTTAAATCGGATAAATGATCAAAGAGTAGACAAAAGAAAAATATAAGGATTTTTTAAATTATTAATAATGTAATAAATTATATCGAAATTAATAACTTCATACATTTTATATCGAAATTAGTAAAAGTAAAATGACTTAATTGCTGGCAAAGCAGGTTTGATATATTATTGCAAATAATTTAAAATTTGTAGTTGAGGTTATATATCAATTGGAAGAGAAGTATGTAAAATTTTGGAGTTCAAGTGACAATTAGCTCTATGGCCTGTTTTTAGCTGGGGGTTTGAAATTTGGCATTGATTTGGCATGGACTTCTTTCTTTTCTTTTCTTTCTTTTGTTTTTTTTTTTTTTCCTAATAATAAGGGTGGTGGTAGCTAGATTAAATGCGACATCCCTTTCCTGCAAACATGCCAGTGGGGTACATTCGATGAACAAACCCTTTTTTAGGGTGCATTGCAATTAGTTCATCATATTTTCTTAAAATTAACTATATAGTACCTATTTCTAAATTACTCAATTAAAACGTTCTTATATTTTATGAAATTAAATTTTTTAGTCCGTGTCTTTGACAATGCGTTAATTTATTTCAGTCTTGAATATTTATGTTCTTTAGTCATGTACCCTTTTAACTCTGGATGTTACAATTTAGTTTCTATAACCAAAATTTAATCAAATTGACTAGTATTTTATTTCATATAAGATCTAAAGCACTTGTATGTAATTAATTTATACGAAACACAAGGATCTAATAATAATTTTACCCTTACTATTATGCAAGACTGATGAAATTTAAGGTCTGGTTATCTTGCAACTTTTAGGATCTTTCTGTTTATATTTCTCTTGATTTGGGGGTTATTGCATCAACATGCTTAATGGTTTCAAAATAGTAAAAAGATCATCATGATTTTTTTTTAATTGGAACCAGAATCAACTTTTAATGAATCCAGCTTCCATCATTTTCTTATTCTTTTTTAAGACTCATTATGCATTGGTAAGATTACTTCTCTATGCAACTAAAAATTTCGGACTCTGTATCATTCACTTATGTATCCTGTATTTGAGAAAATGTGCACACCATATGACATGACATGCCCCCATTGAACTACAGAACATTTATTTGTAATTATATGGTATCTTAACCATATTCTTAACTTCTGAATTTCGCACTGGATGCACTCTGCTCAATTCAGAAGCCCTCTTAAAGCTTAGCTTCCTATATATATATATCTTAAGCAATCTATTTATTCTCCCATGCAAATATCATTTTGTATAGTTTATATTTGATGGAGCAATTATAATGTAGACTTTTATTGTCCCACTTTGTAGAAAAACCGGAAGATGCACCCATGCATGTATGATGATGAAGTTGGATCCGCTTACAATTTCAGAGAGAGGTCAAAATGTAGCAAGAAGCAACTACACAGAAAAATTGTGTTTCAGGCACATGCTTGTTCGCAGTTATCTTCTTCAACAACTGAAGCTGACTCAGATTCTTGCACAAAAGGGATATGCAATGGTGAGTCCGCAACTAAATGTTCAGTAGTTGACCTTCCAGTTGAAAAGTCAATTCCCTTGGGCCCTGATTTTCAGGCTGAAATACCAGAATGGACTGGTGTTATTCCTGAAAGCGACCCAAAGTGGACTGGCACACGTGTTTGGCCACCAGAAAAAGTAGATAACAGATTAATTATTGAGAGAGAACCTATTGGGAAGGGAAGACAAGATTCATGTGGGTGTGAAGTGCCAAAATCTGTAGAATGTGTCAGATTTCACAATGCTGAGAGAAGGTCGAGGGTGAAGCGTGAGTTGGGGCCAGGTTTCCTTCACTGGAGGTTTGATAAGATGGGTGAAGATGTTAAACTTTCCTGGACAGAAGAAGAAGAGAGAAGGTTTAAGTCTATAGTGCGATTAAATCCGCCATCTCTAGATAAGTGTTTCTGGAATGAGATATTCAAATTTTTTCCTACCAAGGGAAGGGAAGATCTGGTGAGCTACTACTTCAATGTATTTCTTTTGCAACGCAGAGCACAACAGAACAGGGTTACACCAAATAACATTGATAGTGATGATGATGAATCGGAATGTGGATTAACAACAAATAGTTCTAGGCGTGAAGCACCCAAGTCACCAGGCTCCATCTTATATTCTGCAAAGAAGCCTCGTAAAAGTGTTAGATAATATCTTCTGGGGAAGTAAACTGCAGTGCTGAGATACTTATTTTACAATTTTGGTATTTGGCAATCTTCCATGGCTATCGTGGCATAACCCTCTGAATTTTTTTTTGAAGTCTTGTGATTAAAATTGGTGTGCGCCTAACGATAATCCGATGACATCCACTTCGCTGGGAGGAGTAAGCTGTAGGGGTTCAAGCACTGTTACGTCTGTGAATCTGCTTTTGGTTTATTTGCTTTGGGGTTTTGAAACAGTTCCTGTTCATTCATGTATGCTTATGTCACATGCTTGTATGTTTTATCAGATTTTCATTTTCTGTGACATGGCTGAAAGCCTTGGGAATACAGTGAAGAATCAATAGGTTATAGGGATATGGCTAAAAAAGAAAATTGGTATTTTTCTATGATTATATTTGTAGCATCTCATAGTTTTTTGATACATGCATTAAAATTTGGTATGAAGACGGTCTTATTTGAGTATTTATTGGTTTAATGTGTGTTTTAAGCACCCAGTATTTATATATTGATAAACTGATTTGTAAAATATATTTATTTAATTAAAATTAATTTGATTTTACATTTATTATTTTTAAATTAAAAAAATTAAAATTACAGTTGGAATGAATTTTTTTGAATTTTTTTTTAAATTTAACTGAATAACTATAGATATTGCAAAAAGCGGAAGACGCATAGGTGAAAACTATTGGATCTTCAAATCATGAAAGCAAGTATACAAAGAAGGATCAATGATCTAAGCTATATTAACAATATGGGCTAACTGCGCTTGCTACAGGCCACAAAAAGCCACTAATACACTCTGCAGCACAACGCCAACAATTTATTATTATTCTTCTTATTATTTTTCCACTATACACTATCCTCGTTACCAAGTCATAAATGGCTTGGCCTCCTTTTACCAGCATCTGTTCTCAACCTCTTTACAGGATTTGCCCAACTAACACTGCCACTGCCGCTACCACCATTATTTGATGGTTGAGACTGGTTGGTCCAGCCTTGTTGATGTGAATTCTGCTGAATCCTTCTTAATTCCTTTGGAACTGGACTCATTATACGACCCCGGCGAGGAGAAACTGGACAACTTGATCCAGTCCTTGACTTCACCACCGACTTGTCCCTGTCCTTCCTTTTCTTCTTGCAGATAACCAACTCCCCTGGATGCAGTGGAGAATCACCCTGTTGATATTGGTCCCGGCTACTACCACTTCCAGTCCCATGCCTTGTTTCCTTCGGCATGTGGACTTTGACCTTTGTGTCGTCACCAGAAGGTATTGATCCTCGTTGAGCTGGCTTGTGGGTAGTACTATTGTCTGGTTCTACCTCATTTATTAACCTGTGTCTCTTGCTTTGGCCGCCTATAGCTGCCTGTCTTGGGGTTGGGGATGGTGCAGAACTGGGGCCAGAGAAAGAGAGTGCAGTTCTGGCTTCTCGTAAATCAGTGTCTGGAAAAGCAATCTTCAAGATGTCAAAAAAGAGATCGTGTACTTTCCTTGCTTCAGATCTCACCTGCATGATTTAAATACACCGAGCTTCTGAGTTCTGACCGCCAATAAATTTATCAACTGATAGAGGCATGGCAAGAGAATTAAATACACTTGTCAAAGAAGAAATGGTTTCTGCAAGAAACTTGAAGGAAGAATTGAGTTGAAATAAACCACAAAAAAAAGAGAGGACGTTAGGTGAATTACTTGTACAGCTCATAATATCGTTTGTTTCTTATCTTAAAACATCAGAAGTTCTGAGCTGCTGCAAATGGCATGGCAAATTTTCAAATGCATTGCACTTTTTAATAGAAAGATATCTTAAAAGAGGACCAAAGTAGAAGAGGGCTAATAATGCCTAACCATGCTTCTACATAGTAGCTTCTAGAAACAACCTTGAAGCAATTCTCGCAAGGACATACAGAAATGAATGAAATATGATCTTGAAGCAATCATACCTCATGCGAGAACCCGTAGAATTGCATTGCACCCTTCAACATAAATTGAACATCAAATACAAGATCCATGACTCCATTGTACTCTAATCTGTCAATGCGTAGTTCAATCTTCCGCAAGTCCAAAAGATTATTTCCAGCACCAGTCATGTTATTGGAATTCTCAATCTTCTTCCACAAATCAGTTAGGAGAGGCACAATCTGTTGGCCTTCCTTATCTATTCTTCTTTGGAACTTGCTAATTACATTCTTACACTGAACACAAATGAGAACTTCCAGGTAAATAAACAAATAAATAATATAACATAAAAAAAGCATCATGCCCTAAAACATGATAAATCAACAAATTAAAAGAGGTCAAACATTTCTGCCCAGTTCTATAAGCAGATGAATGAGTAATGACACGTTATTATTTTCAGATAATCCTATGTGATAATATGAAGAATAGCATCAAAATATGGTCAAATAGTCTATCAAACAATGCATACCTTTCTCTGGATGACATCTGACATCTTAGAGCCCAACAATGAGCTCCCACTTGTATTTGTAACTTTGCCATCCCAATTCTCCCTCGGAAGTTCAGCATCTTCTGAGGGAGCAGACTGTATATTCATTCTGCTGGACTTCGGTGATTTGGATATTCTCCTTGAAGGTAAGTTTCTCCTGCTTTTAAAGGAATCACTCTGATCATGCCTGGAAGAATCAGGCTCTCCAAAGGTTTTCATTTCGGGATCAGTCCTCATCTGTGCTTGATATTTATGGTCTACTTGGAATGGTATCAAACATGAATCTCCACGTTGTGCCTCAATGCCAGACTTCTCTGTTTTTTCCAAGGTATGGCGTGGCCGAACCCGAATACTACGTTTTCGTCTTGTCCTAGGCTGCAGAACCTGTTCATCTTCACCTTCATCACGATCATGTATCCAACTCCCAGATTGCTGGTGATCCATATGAGAATCTCCTGAACCTGCAATTTCCCCCTCCTCCAACTCATCTGGCTGGAAAGAAAATAACAGAATTAGGTGAACAGATTGCAACATCTGACCAATCCAATAACACAGCACTAATACAGTAAGATAAGAGACATACCAGCCTTTTAGTAACAGAACCTGGTCTAGCATCTAATGCAGAGAGGGATCCAAACTTCTGTGAAGAAACAGGAGACACCATTCTTGTCATTCTTCGATTATCAGATGAAGATCCAGAGGAACCAGCTTCGTCTACCATCTGGTTATTTCTAGTGCTTTCTGAAGCCCGGGGATACTCATATACACCATCACATGCCGGACCATCACCTTCTGATTGATCCTTACTAATGGGAGGCGCCCCAACAGCACCACTAGATTCATCATCTTCAAAGTCTCTGATTTCTCCCTCTTCTTCATGGGCAGAATATCCATTTCTCTCATCAGAACTAGCTCCAGAGTATTCCTCATTGTCATCATCAATCTCTTTGTAGTTCGGAGACTTTTTCCGCTTTGGTCGCCCTCTTCTTCTTTCAGTTTCCATTTCCTTGGGAGCAGCAAACAAGATATTCTTTGACGGTTTCTTTGATAAATTAGCAATAGCAGAATTCATATCTCTTGTACTGGCTCGAAGCCACTTAGGAACCTGGTCATAGCTTGTCATCTCCTCAGTCCAATCCAACTCCTCATCCATTTGATCAAATAATTCAACTTCATCATCACTCCTTGCTATCATGCGATTTACCTTTTGCAGTGACGGAACATCATGGACTGTTTCTTGATACCGCTCTTCATCATGTAGTAATGTCTCCAAAGTCATACGTCTCTCTTCATGTGTTGTTCTTTGGTCAAAGCGTCCAGCATTGATAACCTCATCAGCCATATCAATTTTATATTGCTGAATATTATTCCTTATGAGGCTCTCAATAGATCCCATGTATCGATCTTTACCTGCAAGGTCATCTTCTAGATCAAGAGTACCTCCACTTCTTAATTCATCCTCTTTCTGATGGCTAGAAATTTTGTCAACAACAGCTTCCATATAAATGACTTTGACCTCTCTTGTTTGTCCAATTCGATGAGCTCTCGCTACTGCCTGTTCCTCATTTTTAGGGTTTGGATCGGGATCATATATGATAACTGTATCTGCAGATTGAAGATTAAGACCCCTTCCAGCTGCACGAATGCTAAGCAAGAAGATAAAGCAGTAAGAATCAGGGCTATTGAAGTCCACAATAGCTGATTCTCGATCTTCAAGGCTAGTTGTTCCATCAATCCTCCTGTATACCAGACGTCGCCATTGCAAGTATTCCTCCAAAATATCAAGGAGTTTTGTCATTGTACTAAAAAGTAGTACCCGATGCCCTGTTCTTTGAAGTTTTATAAGGATCCTATCTAGAATCCACAATTTCCCACAAGATCTAATAAGGAAATTCTTGGAAAAGTCATTAAAATAAGGGTAATTTAGTAGAGGATGATTGCAAGCCTTCCGAAGTTCCATACACCTGTTATTTAAAGTTTTGTACACCTTAGGCTGGTACTTTGGATTTTTTTGAACCCTACGCTTCTCATCTTCAGGATCAACTCGAAGAGTACCTGTAGCTTTGATCCAATCATAGATGGCACTCTGAATAGCAGACATTCTGCATCTCAAAACAATGGAAACCTGAAACATAGTGGTGACATTAGACTCATGCAGTTTGAAAGACACAATGAACTGTTACAAAAATACCATACCTTGGGTGGAAGTGAACCTTCTACATCTTCAACGCGACGTCTGAGCATAAAAGGCTCCAAGATTTGATGGAGCCGATGAATGATGATAACCTTCTTTTCAGTTTCAAGCCAGTCATCCTCTGCATCATGTGTAGGACCTTCCTTTTGAAAGGGTTTTGAGAACCAATCATGAAATGCTTTCCGATTATCAAAAACTTCTGGTAAAAGTAGATTTAAAAGTGACCAGAGCTCCTTCAAATCATTCTGCAGAAAAAAAAAAAGGGCCCATGTCAAACACATTTCCCTATTGTGCTATCCCAAATTACTGATAGAGTTCCATGTTCAGGATGTAAGAACAACAAATTTATGCGTTATTTTCGCATTATAAAAACGAAACTCCACAGATATTGAATCCAAATGATTTCACTCCTATCTGTATACTGTATCCACTCCATTCTAGTGACCATATCTTGGAACCATTTATGGGTCCAATGTTACCCAATAAGATAATATTTTTGAAAACAGATAAATATAACTAAATGTCACAGGACCAGAAATGGAAGGAATTTCTTTTATCTCCCTTTTCTGCAGAGCATTATAAGCACAAAAACACTCAAGTATTAAATCCTATTATCAGAGTCATCCCAGTCCAGCATACAGCCAGAAAATTTGCAAATCTTGCTCAGGCTCCATTTCTAAATTTCTTCTTGCATGCTTATGTAACGTATCAGATTTGGCAGACTTTTCATTGATGGAAAAATAATTTACTACATACTTCAAATCTCTTTGCTCTTGCACATTGGTATTACCCCACTGTTCCATCCTTTATAATGGCAAGAACATTTAGTAGATAAACCATGCTTGTGAGTATCACTTTATAGACATATTTACAAAGCCAAAAAGCCCAAAGAAGATACGAGACTGATAGCCAAACATTTTTCCCTCAATTTAGCAGAAAGCCTTTCTGTGCATAATTGGGCAGGCACACATGCATGTCAAAATAATTGACAGGAAAATAGCAAACAAGGGCCAATTGAGAGCTAAGGCTTAGCATAACCCTGAGAGGATCCCATTTTGTAATAGGGAGCTATCCTGTGACATACCTGTAATGGTGTCCCAGTGAGAAGTAAGCGCCTCTGGCAGCGATATCTGTCAAGATCACGGGCTAAAACTGATTCCCTGTCTTTCATTCTCTGTGCTTCATCAATTATGATATACTTCCAATCCACTTTAGAAAGTTTTGACCGGTCATACATGATAAATTCATAAGTCGTCACAAGAACATTAAATTTCATGGCAGAAACCTCCTACAGAGTAACATCAAAAGAAACATCAGCAATCCATAAGAAACCCAGAAGATCAAATGAAAAAGTGAACATATTTTTCTTACTTGAGAGAATAATTTCGATCGTTGATCCTTTCCACCAACATAAAAAATGCATGATACAGATGGCAGCCAGTTATGTAATTCACTCTGCAGAATGAACTCAATTAGACATATTAAAAATACAAAAATAACAAGCCCTTCACATACAAACAAAAAGTAATATACCTTCCAATTTACCAAAACAGCATTAGGGACAATTATAAGATGTGGGCCATAGTTTCCTTTAAATTCCATTAGATATGCAATCAATGCCATCACCTGCATAGTAGACAAAGCATTTCAGAACAGTGCAAATTGTAAAAAAGTGCATTATCGGATCCGTGAATTATTCTAATCAGATGAGAAAGCATCGTTTCTAAAAACATTTTATATAAGATTGGTTTTTCAGGTTTTCTATTTTCTAAGAATATACGTTTGGAAGTTTTAAGCAACGGAAAACCACCTGTACAGTCTTTCCAAGGCCCATCTCATCTGCCAGGATTCCATTTAATTTGTTGTTATACAATGAGAGCATCCACTGCAACCCTACCTGAAGGGAACAAAAATGCATAGATGCAAGCACCTCAAAATCTTAATTTGTAACACAACAAGAATGGTTTAAGGAAAAATTAAAATTTACTCAATATTAGCAACCTACAAGCTGATAGTCTCGTAAGGTTCCAGTCCGTAGCATGGAGGGCTGCCTTATGATCTTCTCATTGACAGCATGAGCAAGATGGTAGTATCTGGTGACAACCACAAGGAACGAAAAAAGTCAAACCTATAACACTAAAACATTAATTTTTTTAAGGAAGAATATTAGTTCCAAATAGAAGAATTGATGCATATGCTAGACAAGCTAGATTTACACTATATGAGACCAGACATTCATTTGATTAAGCCAACATGATCAAATAACAGTTCACTCCTCTCCTAAAAGCAGAAATATATGAAGCATACAATCAAAAAACTAACTTGTTAACGGATGAACCATCCCTGGGTGCATTCATTTCCGTAAATCGGTTTCTTATCATTACTTCCTCTCCAGCACATGCTGCTGCTGCCCTTACTTCTTCTTCTGATATACCCTATATCAACAAATTAAATGGATTAGCAGATCTGAAATCAATAATTTAATGAAGAGTGAGTTTTTCAGTTCACAGATAAGCAACGGGGATGATAATTGTGAGGGAAAAACTATAACCAGGTGGTGGCTATTGCTGACAGAGTAAAAGAGAGACAAGGAATTGGGAAGAGAGAAAAGGGAATTGAACTAAGCATGCCTGCAGTCTTGCAGCTGCAGCTGCAGCATTTGCGGCCTCCTCCACTTCCTGCTGATTCTTGGCAGCTGTTATTTTACTTCCCAGTTTATGAAGATATCCTTCTGTCTGAGTCAAGAACGATGAGAGAACTGCATATCTCTCAGCAGCATCACCTGTGATGCTAGTCTGCTGCTCCAGCAACATTTCCCGATACCTTTCAACATCATTGTTCTTTAAGGCCTCCATCCTTTTATTGCGGTCATCATCCTTCCTCTTAGAAAATTCTCTCAACATTCTCTCATGGTATTTGGCAACTCCTCTATTGCGGGCAGTTCGTGCATCTCGGATAGCCCAATGAGCCTCAAGAAGTTTCTTTCGCCACTGGAAGATGGATTTCAATTGCTTATCTCTCATGGCTTTTTGAGAGGCCTGTACTTGTCTAGCTTGCTCCATCCGTTGACGCTCACACAACCGAACAAACTTTCGATATGGCCTGTCAGGCATTGCCATTATCTCCAGCTGCTGTTGATCTACCTCATCTCTTATGCGTGCCCGTAGATCTAGAAGCCTAAGCTTTTTCTCTTCAATTTGTAAGCGTAATACAAGATCTGGTCTAATCCTTTTCCTCTCTAAATTTACTGCTAGTAAACCATTGATTTTCTTCAGATTTGCTGACCGCTTCTTATTAAGCACTTCCATGCCTTCCTCAAAGAGAAGATCTCTCGCATCATATGCCAATGTTAGATTATTATTAGTGTTTATCATCCCTGATGACCCAATTGAATCATGCTTCCTAGTAAAAAATGGAAAATCAAATAATGGTCCATGATACTTCCTGGCAGAGCTGGCATCTTTTGACTGGGGTGGAGTGCTTGCTTGTGCAGGTTTCTTGGCTTGCAAATTCTCAGACACAGGGAACTGCGGTGCAACAGCTTTTCCCCTATCTGCTGTAAGGTCACTTTTAACAGGATTTTTTTGCAGGCTTCGTTCCATCTCCTGGTCTGACTTAACAGATAATATACCAGGTTGCTGCTCTTCCTTTTGAGCAGCCACTGACATTGTAGGTTCCTTTATCACAGTTGTGGCTTGCGTATGACTTGCTGAGACAGTTGCTTTTTCATCACCTGCAAAAGCTTCCTCTTTTGCACCATTCTGTCCATTAACAGATGGTTTTGCCTGAGAGTTATTCTCATTGGATTCCACATGCCTTCCTTGGTCATCAGCAATTTTTCCACCAGATCTATCCTGATTACCTCCTCCTGCAGGAATGGATTGCTGCTGCAACTGCAACTCAAGAGGAGGTGGAGCAATAGCTCGAAGAAGCTCCTGAGGGAGTGTACCTTCTCCTTTCTGTCAAGTTACAAAGAAGCAATCAACATTAACTGCTTGGAAATTGTTAACTGATGTTTTCACATGTACTTCGAAAAAACAATGTAAGAATGGTAAGAAAAGAGAGAATGTGAGAGAGAGAATGAGAGCTGGCAAGATTTTAGACCTTCAGTCGCCTAAATGCCAGTATTTGTGCTTTAAGCACATGTAACTGCTGTTTACTGAACCCAAGAGGTGGTTGTGCCATCTGGACACCAGGCCCACCTTGTGATGGGAACTGGTTGCTTGATCCTCCATCATTAGAAGATCCAGAAGACTGTAGAGAAGATTGGCTCAATTGCTTCACATGCTGCATTTGTAAATTTTCTGGGCTATTTAATGCATTTTTTGCAGGCAAATACTTATCTGCACCTTGACCTATGTTTGCAGATGGCTGAGGGGGATGCATGGGAGGCATTCCGTTGCTGAGCACAACCCCTGTTCGAGAAGGCACTAGGTTCTCTCTGCTGTGAAAGGCAAGCTGTTGCCCTGGTAGATTGTTAGTGCTGTTGACCATCCCTGCATTGGAACTTGGGCCAAAAGGGGCACCTGGAGCACTCTGCCTCACTTTAGGAGGACCAGACTGTCCAGATGCATCACTGGAGGAATTTGCATGTGGAGAACTCTCACTTGCAACAGGTGGAGAGGCAATCTGATGCTTGGACATTGATGTGGGAACAGGTGATGCCTGAGGACCTGCACTGTTATCATTGGCCTTCTGTTGTGCAGCCATCCTTGATTGCATGAGTGGAATGAGCTGTGCCATCAGGTTTGCATTTGCAGGTAGTGACAGGTCAATGTTGCGCTCATGTGCCCATGCCTGCATTGCTTGCAGCTGTGCAGCCATTGCAAGCTGGTTGTTTGCCATATTTGGGATGCTTTGATGAGGCTGTGGTGCCTGCATATGTCTCATAGCATTAGAAGGCATTTGTCGTCCAAAGACAGGGGGTTGGGTTGAAGGCTTTTGCTCATTCCTCTGTTCAGAGGCTTGCTGTTGTGATTGTTCCACTGGCTTTTCACCACGAGAATTCTCGGATGAGATTTTGGATGATGATGCCTCAGCTTGGTTAACTGCATGAATGGGCATGAGTTCTTGCATTTTTAAATTTCCCATCCGCGTATCCTGATCCTTGCTAGTTGCAGGGACAAATATTCCCATACTAGCTGGTTGCTGTGAATGCACTGCAAAAGCTGACTTTTGTTGCTGCATAGCAAACTGGAGATATGCCTGATGAACTGGATTCATAACTTGTTGCTCAACTGCTTGATTCCTTTTCTGGCCATCCTGGGATGAACCATGCTGCTGAGCCAAATCAAAGAATTTTTTGGACTGTTGAGACATTTGCATTGAACCTGGAGCTGGAGCAAAATTGCCTCCTCCAATAACTCCTTGAAAAGCACCAGCTTGATAAGCTAGAAGAGTTTCATTTCCTTCAGGTTTTCGATGCAATTGTTGTTGGAAGGCCTGCGTGAAGAACTCAATTTTATAAAATGGAGAATATATTTAAAACCAAAATTTAAAATCATCTTTCACCGGTTATTACTATTATTTATTTGTCTCCTAAAAGTACAAGCTGAACAAACAGAAGACCCGCATAACCTTGATAAGGGCATGTTGTGTGATTGTGATTGTGATTCAGAAAGAAAAGAAACGAACTGGAAGCATCTAATACACACTATTGCTAGTAGATTCATTATTACAAATATTACACCACATATAGGTTAAGGAGAAAGACAGTTGATGATAATTCTTCAGTCCAAAATAGCAAGTCATATATATATAGCATGCAACTAAAACCACAGAATTAATGTAGTCCATCATGAACAACAGAATGCGAAAGGCTGGTAAGTTCCTTTCTAGATTACCATTAGTGAGCCTTATCATAAAAGTAAATGTATAAAGTTTTCAACCATAATCAAACACTGTGTTTTTGTACTATAAATAATCTTTAAAAACATATATTCACATGAAAGAAAAAATTAAAAAGAAAACTGAAATAACTTGGCAAACCCAAGCAAGGAATGCCTTCAATAACAAAGGTGGAAAAACATAAAACAGAACATAATAAAAAACGACAGAAATACAGGAAGCATGCTACACAAAAATAAACAGCAAATAGCGAGCAGACACCACTTAGCTGTAGTAATTGCGCTCGTTCGAAGCGGAGATGATGCATAAATACAACCAGGTAAACTCCCAGTTTATTGTCAGTCCCTATCTCCTACTAAATTAGTACATGCCTAGTTGGACCACTCAGACACCTAAAACTTACCGATTGATCCAAACTCAACCAAGTACCCAACTAATCACTCGCATTAATTACTAAATTCAGCGATCATGCATCAATGATATTCCATATATAACGCATTTCACACCTATTTATTTACAAAAATGCTACAAATTCGTAAAGCGCAATGCAGAATCGACCAGTTACTATTAAAATAAAAAAAATAAAAAAACTCACGATCCTCTACCTGTCTAGACCCTATTTGCTGCTGCTGGTGTACTGAGTCGAACCCTAACTGTGGCGTGGATACTGCAGAGGAAGATGAAGATGGCGATGCTGCTGATGACGTGGATGCCGCCCACCCAGCCGGCCCCACCCGGCTGGGCCCACCACCACCACCCCCAGCAGATTGCATGCAAATTTAATACCAAAAAGAAAACCAATCCTTTTAAATTTTCCCCCGGAAAATGAAAAATCAGAAAAAAGCAGAAACAAAGTAGAAATAGAGGAAAAAGCCAAATCCCTCCAAAACTTGGAGAAAACCCCAATTTTACCCCCCCGATTTCAACGTTCAAAACATTACGCGCAGCTGTTGTTTCCCCCTGTCTGCCACTCTCTCTCTCTCTTTTTAACTCTAATTTTCCCTCGCTCAAAAAAACGAAAATTGCGGAGTAGAAATGGAGATGGATCTGAGCAGGGACAGAGATAGATCGGCAATTCCAGTAGTGACTCACTACGACTCTTTAGCTGTTGTGAGCTTCACGCGATTGGAGGATGTGCAATTTTCCTTTTTTTTTTTCCCTCAGTCAAACCCTAGAATTTGTTGCTTTCTTTCTTTTCTTTTCCTCTTTTTTTTTTTTTTTTTTTTCTTTCCTTTATAACAGGTTTTGGGGTTAATGTTATCTCTATCAGAGGTTGGGTGCTGAACGAGCTTTGTTGCGTTTTAAGCAAGTGGTGATGGGTCCACGTGACTACGGTTAGAAAATCAGACAAAGGGCAATATAGTCATTTAATCTTTCACTTCAGGCCAAAAAAAACCTGCCCGTCGCCTGCAAATGAAAGAAGAGCTCATTTGTCAAAAAAATAAATAATATATAATTTTTTTATAAAAAAAAATCGAAATTATTTTAAATTAAAATTAATTTGGATGAAATTTGGATGCGAAGAGTCCATTCGAAGACATGAACGATTCTTCAGGTTTAGGAAAAGTAGGTGCGGTGTGATGCGTGCGTTGGAAGGTTTTTAAATATTTAAATAATAATTGGTTGGGTCCACCGATTGGTTCCTCCTTTTTAAATATAATTTCAAATAATAAATTATTTCATGCCATGATTTTACTTACGTGGCATTTTCATGAATATTGATTAAATTAATCATATTATCAATTACTTGTTAATAAAATTAAAAATAATTTATTCGTTATTGTAAAATGTACATAAATGGAATGTGGTTTTGAAGCTCATTTCTAAGGGAACTGACATAATATTACACAAAAAAAATATCTAGAAGAATTGCAAAATAATTTGCGTTCAAAGGTCCATGGTAACCCATAGTACAT
>CAOGCB010137605.1:0-27748 GCA_948266635.1 Cnidoscolus chayamansa
GGGGATCTTCTCAGCTCTGCTGCCTTTAATTGTTTTTGGATTTTACTTTACATGGCAATGGATCAAAGATCTCAAATTACAGGTGGGAATTGAAGAAAAATAAAGAAAGGGAGAAGCTGAATTGGATTGTTCTTATGCTCAGTTATATTAAATGAGCTTAGAAGGGGGGAAGAGAAGCTGCAAGCACTCAAAATCAAATGCGAACATTAACGTTGAAAAGACAAGAAGAAGTGTTGATGAGACAAATATCAAACATGTTAAGTTGGGAAACAGTGAACATATGAAGAACCCAACATCTTTAAAAGAAAACGGTAAGAAGGTAGAATTGAATTCAAGCGTTTCAAATCTTGTTCATGAAAGGGATCATCATCCTGGGATCCCTTCCATTAAAGCTTCTTCCTCCTATTCCCCTTCGTCTGTCAAAGGAACTTCTGCTTCACCGCTGGACCATGTCTTGCCTCCTGTTGGGAAAAATGTTAAGAGAGCTAGAAGGAGCGCTTCTGCTTTATCAGCATCAAAAGTTGGAGAAAATGGGATTGTTCAGAGTCACAAGTCTTCCAAATCAAGAGAAACTGGTAATGGCTTGGCCAAGCAATCAATAACATCTCCAGTTACGGATTCTTCCGATGAATCCAATCATGAGCATGGAGCATTGATGATGCAATCCCCTCTGGTGCAAGTCATGGACCGATCAGGAGAAGAAGAAGAAGGAGGAGAATATGATCCTTTTAGGATTCCATCAGCTGTATTTGAACCAAACAAGACAACATCATCAGTTGAATGGAGCGTTGCTTCAAATGAATCATTGTTTAGCCTTCAATTAGGAACTAGTTTCTCCAGGGAACGTCGTACATCGACAAAGTTTAACAAGCATACAGAAGTAGACTCTCAAGTCAGCCAATGCCCTCCTGTTTCATTGCCGGATACTAAAAGCCGGGATTCTGCGGCGGATACTGAAACTCGAGTTTCAGTGGTAGACACAGATACTCCACCTTCAACCTCCATGGATGAAATAAGAGAAGAAAATACTCATAAGATAGAAAATAGTGATCAGGCAATTGGGGCAGCAGCTGAGACAACATCTAGGGATGCAACAAAAGAGGTTGAATATCCAAAAGAAAGAAAGAAAAAAAAGCCAGTAGTATCCACGAAAGCCAAAAGTTCAGACGACAGCGGAGAAAGTAATGACTCTTTCGAGTTTCCAATGTAAGTTAGAATTTGTAAAAGCTTTTCATATGATTTAGAATCAAATTAAGGTATGAATGATACGATAAAAAATAAAAAAAAACTTTTTTATTTTAATCTTTAATTTACATGCACGTTACATGCACACTTAATCTGCAGACATTTGTGTGATTCTGAATTGACAGAGATGCCTGGATTGGGTGTGTATGAACTTGTGCATGTAAACCAAGGACAAACTTATTTACTTCACATGTTATATATACACACAGACACACATACACACATAATTAAATGAAAATATTCCCAATCCAGTGCTCTGTCAATTGAGGAATCGACCTTTGTCTGTTGCAGAAAAAGGAAGTGTGCATGGTCCCCTTGTTTCTACTGTGCTTGGCCAGGATGCTATTGTACCTGGCCAGGATGTTACTGTGCGAGGCCAAGCTGCTATTGTGGTAATTGTAGTTGTTCGGTTTGTCATTGTTGGAAATGTAACTCCAAAAGATTGTGTTGGTGCTCGTGTTGTCATCATTCCCCCACGTATGCCTCTCTACCACCTTTTTATTTACAAGTTGTGTCAAAACTTTTTCTGAAATATAATAAATTTTGGGGTATTTTGTTATTTTACATCCACTTGAAATTATATATGTTTCAGGATTCTTTACTTGTCATGTCCATTATAACTCACATTTAATTGCATATATAAACTTATCAACTTTTATTTTCTTTGAGTTGTGCAGTTTGTCAGCTGGGATAAAAACTACGTCTCCAAAGGGATTTGGTAATAGTGTACCTACGGTGTCACCTTCAGCAACTCCCCAAGCAAACACAACATCAGCTTCCAGCAATTGTCTTCGTTGTTGTTTGTGTAAATCTTGCAATTGTTCTTCATGCAACCCTTGCAGTTGTTCTTCTTGTTGTTCTTCATGCAACCTTTGCAGTTGTTCTTCTTGCAACCTTTGCAGTTGTTCTTCATGTCACCCTTGCTCTTCATGTCGCCCTTGCAGTTGTTTTTCATGTAACCCTTGCAGTTGTTTTTCATGTCCCACTTGCAGTTGTTCTTCATGTAACCCTTGCAGTTGTTCTTCTTGTTGTTCTTCATGTCCCTCTTGCAGTTGTTCTTCTTGTTTTTCTTCACATCGCCCTTTCAGTTGTTGTTCATGCAGCCCTTCTAGTGGTTGTTCATGTAACCCTTCTTGTTGTTGTCCTTGTTGCCCATCATGCAGCTGCTCATGTCGCCCATCTTGCTGTTTTCAATGCAATACGTGTAGTTGCTCTAGTTGTCACCCATGTAGTAGTTGCTCTCATTGTTCACCTTGTACCTGTTCTTCTTGCGAAAACCCATGTCGTTTTTCTCCTTCATGTTGCCCGTGCATTTGTTGTTCGTGTTGCCCGTGTACTTCTTGCTCATTTCACCCTTTTAGTTGTATTTCATGTCCCCCTTTCAGCTTTTCTTCATGCGACCCTCGTACTTGTACTTCATGTCATCAATGTAGAAGTTGTTCTTGTTTTTATAGTTGTCGTAGTTGTTGTGGTTCTTGCAGTCGGTGTCGTCGGTGTTGTTGAGAAAAACAAAGCATTATTACAAATCTTATTCAGCTTCCTTCCTATTCAAATCAATGGGATAATGTGATGCTTACGGATTTTGTACAATCTTCATCATTTATATTTTCGAAATGAAAATTCCATTTATGTATATCCACATTTGTGCTCTCTCAATGAATTGATAATATTGTTGAACTATTTTATTTACATATATAAAAATCAATTTATATAGATTTCATGATTAGAGAATTATGATGAACTATGGAAAGAAACTTCAATTGTCATATATATATATATATATTTGCTATTAAAGAAACTTCAATTATATCTGGATGGTCCAGTTGCCACAGAGGTTGGCTGCAATATTGGGAATTGTTATCTCCTGGTACAGTAGCCAAACATGGCCTTACGACACACATTGAAGATTCAAGGTGGCGAAAGACACAACCTTATTCTTCCAGAAAGAGAAACAGTGCCTAGTGAACCTTTGTTTTTAGCGACAAACAGGTCACCAACGTAGGAATCAAGCCAACGATCAACACCGTCAAAAGATAGGAAAATAGTACTCTTTGATGACTTCATCGAGCCTTTGAACTACAGTTTCACGAGCCATTTTCCTCTTTTTTTTCTATCACATTCCATCTATGCAAAGAGTAGATATAGGAGAATCTTCCGACCTGCACAAAGACAACAAACAATTCAAGGATCGGTAGGATAATCCAATAAAAAGGCTTTTTTTTATTATTATTATTATCCGGAGAGATAAATCTATCTCTAAAAAAAAATTAAAAAAATTTGAAACTTTCATAATTTTATTATTAAATATTATAATGAAACAACAAAATTTCAAAAATATTTATTTATAAATAAAAAAGACTAAAAAAATAATTTATAAAAATATAATACTTTTAAAACTTATTTAAAAAATGAAACTAAAAAAAAAAAAAACAAGGTCTCTTATATTGAGGTTGTCTGAAAATGAGGCACAACGCTTTCTCCTCGTAGGTCAACGCGCACCTCAAATGACGACAGACAAAGAAAAGGCATATTTTAGAACCAGTCATCACTCCATTTGTTCGGTTTCCTATTTTTATTTTAAATTTGAGATTTTTCTTCAATTACTTTGATTTGAAAAATAAAATAAAATAATATTTACATAAATTTAATATATAACTTCTAATCTATATATACTAATGATTATTCAGTGTTCAAGTTTGGAGTATTCCATTAGAATTAAAAATCGATCTGAACTACTTTAATTTAATTTAATTTTTTTTATAATATATAATTTTAAAATAAAAAAAAATTAATTAAACCATATTTTCAATTCAAATATATTTTTAAAATTCAACATATTTTTTTTAAAATTATTTAAAAATAAATAATTAAATCAGTTTATTTATTAAATTAATTTATTTTTTAAATTTAATTTATTTTTTAAATTTATTTTTTAATAAATAAAAAAATTAATTAATTTTGCTTTAATTTTTTTTAAATATTTTAGGATTTCAATTTTTCATTTTTTTCAAGAAGTTCCATTTCACTCTATGAATTATATATATTATCATGTAAAAACATATTGACTTTTTTATTATTAAAAAAAAGAGTAAAAAGGTCTGTCAATGCCAATAGAATCTCATATAAATGCTCACGTGGAGTTAGCACGATTGGTGTTCGGATGACAAAGTTGATATCAAAGAGTCAAGGTTTGAGTTTCGATAGTGATAGTGTGAAAATTTTATTTTTTGGGTGAACTTCTTATACGCACCGGGCCCCTGAATTTCCTATCTAAGAGACTATCGTGTACCGTGATTTACCTTCTCTTTTACACTGTCGAACCGAAACTAAAGAAGCCTTTAAAATTGGGGTTATCTAACTTTTTAGTATCAGAGAATCTCATATAAATGATGCAATAACAATTTATTTATGTTATAATGTCATATATATAACAATTTTCAGAAGTGGACCCAATATGGGGCTAGCTTGGTCTCAGAGGAAGCTGCCGTGTGTTGACGGGATGATGCATTAATTGACCTGTGGCCAACCCACTCTCACCAGTAAAGTCCGTCCGAACTTCGCCGCTTAGACCTACGAAAAAAGACAAACGGAAAAGAACAGTGCTCATAAGTGGAGTACTCGTCGTAGAGGAGAAGACAGAGAAGAAGAAAGAACAGAACGCGGTTTCTCTGCAGTTGCAATTCCAAAGAAAAAAAAAAAGAAAAAGACTTCTTTTATCGTTTCCCTGCAACCAATAAAGTCGCGCTTTTTGAGCAGAAGACAAGGGTTTTGGACTCGCTGGGTTTCGTTCTTCGTCGTCATTTCTTGAGGAAATGAAAACAAATTCGTTTCCAGAGGTTCTTATCTTCTTTCTGCTATGTTTTTGCTCTTCTGTTGACGGGGGAGTGCTTCCTGACGTGTCAGTTTTGCTGGAATTCAAATCCTTCGTTTCTGATCCTCATGGGATTCTCTCCAGCTGGAACTCCAGTTCTACCGATCATTGTTCGTGGGTTGGTGTCTCATGCAACTCTGAATCCAGGGTTGTCTCCATCAGTATTCTCGGCGGTGATGATGGGTTTAAAGGTAGTTCTCAGACTCTTTCTTGTTCTGAGTCTTTAAAGTTTCCTTTTATCAGGTTTGGAATCAGGAGAAAATGTTCTAATCGTGTTGGGAAGTTAGAGGGGAAGTTATCACCATTGATTGGAAAACTAAGTCAGCTTAGAGTTTTATCATTGCCTTATAATGAATTTAGTGGTGAAATTCCTTTAGAAATATGGCATTTAGAGAATTTGGAAGTGCTTGATCTTGAAGGGAATTTGTTTACTGGAAAATTGCCTTCTGCATTTGTTGGCTTAAGGAAATTGCGAGTTTTGAATCTTGGGTTTAATGGACTTCACGGGGAAATTCCTATTTCTATATCAAAATGTGGTTGTTTAGAGGTTTTGAATTTAGCTGGTAACAAGTTCAAAGGGTTAATTCCCAACTTTATTGGTAGTTTCAATAAGCTAAGGGGGCTTTATTTGGCTAATAATAAGCTGAATGGGGCTGTTCCAGCTGTTTTAGGAAGTAAATGTCAGTATCTTCAGCATATTGATCTGTCTGGAAATTCCTTATTTGGTGGGATTCCTGATGCTTTGGGAAATTGTCGGCAGTTGAGAACACTTTTGTTGTTTTCGAATAAGTTGAATGGAGAGATTCCTGGTGAGCTTGGTCAGCTTCAAAGGCTTGAAGCTCTAGACATTTCGAGGAATTTCATTAGCGGTGCGATCCCTACTGAGCTTGGTAATTGCACTGAATTGTCAGTTCTCGTCCTTTCGAGACTTTTTGAAACGTGGCCGAATGACAGAAATAGAAGTAAAAAGGCTTCAGTTAGTTTGCCAACTGTTGCAAATCATGACTACAATCATTTTAAAGGTTCTATTCCTACCGAGATTACAATCCTTCCAAGGCTAAGAGTGCTTTGGGCACCAAGAATAACTTTTGGAGGGAGGCTTCCATGCAATTGGGGTAGTTGTGAAAGCTTGGAAATGGTGAACTTAGCTCAGAATGGTTTTGGTGGAGAAATGAATGGAGTTTTTGGGAGATGCAAGAAGCTTTATTACCTTGATTTGAGTTCAAATATGCTCAGTGGGGAGCTTGACAAGAAACTTCCAGTTCCTTGTATGACTTTCTTTGATGTTAGTCAGAACCTCATGTCTGGCTCCATCCACGGATTCAATTACAATGTTTGCCCACGTGTGCTATCCTTGAATTCAGATCTTGGTGAAGCCTGTGACTCATCATGTAGTTACACATCATTCTTAAATTACAAAACTCTCATTGCAAACCATCTGCCATTCTCAGTTGCCAATTCGGCAATGATTCACAACTTTGGTGGAAACAACTTCACTGGTCCAATTCATTGGCTGCCAGTTGCACCAGAGAGATTGGGGCAGCAGACAGATTATGCTTTTCTTGCCAGTGGAAACAAGCTTACGGGATCATTTCTTGGAAGGTTATTTGGGAAGTGCAGTAAATTACATGGAGTGATTATCAATATTAGCAAAAACCAGATATCTGGTCCTATTCCATTGAATATTGGTTCTATTTGCAGATCTCTGAGATTTTTGGATGCCTCTGAGAATCAACTTTTGGGGTCATTACCCCACAGTATTGGGGATTTGAAATTTCTTGTTGCCCTTAACTTGAGTGGGAATAGACTGCAGGGCCAAATCCCAGCTAGTCTCTATCGGTTAAAGGACCTAAAGCACATCTCCTTGGCTGGCAACAACCTGTCTGGAATCCTCCCTTCTTCTTTCAGGCAGTTGGATTCCCTTCAACCATTAGAAATTACCCCAAATTCTCTCTCTGGTAAAATTTCACAGGACACTGCGAAATCTTTTCTACTTGACAACAGCAAACTCTCAGGACGAATTCCTTCTGGTTTCAGTAATGCGAGATCATTGTCTTCAAATGACCAGGCAGAGCCGTTCCACTCAACTAGTGAGGTGATGAATTGTACTATTGCCCCAGGAAATCCTTTTCGTGAATCTTGTAACACATTTTCCTTTTCTGCATTATCTCCAAGTCCGACAGAAAGCAACGAGGATGAAGAAAGAAATGCAATTTCTCGTTCAGAAACCAAAACTGAGAGCAGTGGTTTTAATGCAATTGAGATTTCATCTATAGCATCTGCATCAGCTGTTGTCTCTGTTCTTTTAGTTCTAGTTATTCTGTTCTTTTATACAAGAAAATTGGTGTCAGATTCCAGGGTTCAGGTCTGTGAAAGAAAGGAAATTACAGTTTTTGATAATATTGGAGTTCCACTATTATATGAGAATATAGTAGAAGCCACTGGGAACTTCAATGCTAGCAACTGCATAGGGAATGGTGGCTTTGGTGCCACTTACAAGGCTGAAATTTCTCCTGGGACACTGGTGGCTATAAAGAAGCTTGCTGTTGGAAGGTTTCAAGGTGTTCAACAATTCCATGCTGAGATAAAGGCCTTGAGTAGGGTGAGGCACCCTAATCTTGTAACTTTAATAGGGTACCATGCCAGTGAAACTGAAATGTTTCTCATATATAATTATTTGCCTGGAGGTAATCTCGAAGATTTTATTAAGGAAAGATCACCTAGAGCTGTTACGTGGAAGGTCCTCCACAAGATTGCTTTAGATATAGCCTCTGCACTTGCTTATCTCCATCATCAATGTGCTCCTCGTGTTCTACACCGTGATGTCAAGCCTAGTAACATATTGTTGGATAATGACTTAAATGCGTATTTGTCTGACTTTGGGTTATCTAGGCTTTTAGGAATTTCTGAAACGCATGTAACCACTGGTGTGGCTGGAACATTTGGATATGTTGCACCAGAATATGCTATGACAAGCCGCGTATCCGAGAAAGCTGATGTTTATAGCTATGGGGTGGTTCTGCTTGAGCTGATATCAGATAAGAAAGCTTTGGACCCTTCATTTTCTTCACATGAAAATGGTTTCAATATTGTTTCTTGGGCCTGCATGCTGTTGCGACATGGCCAAGCAAATGATGCCTTCAATGCTGGGTTAAAGGATTCAGCTCCCAGAGATGTTCTAGTTGAAGTGCTGCACTTGGCTGTCAGATGTACAAACGAGACCCTTTCAATGAGGCCTAATATGAAGCAAGTTGTCCAGCAGTTGAAGCAAATTCAACCTTCCTAATGTTAGCAGGCAAAAAAAAGCTTGTGAATGTGTGACATTCAAAATGTAATTTGTACATTTGTAGGCACCCATCTGATGCTAACTGAAGTTACTGTGCTGTAACTTGCTTCAGTAACCAGGTTCCATCTTGCATTAGGCAAGCTGATGGAACTTATCATAGTTAATGTAATAGTTGTTACATGTAGAGCATAGGACTTGTGATACCTAGCTGGAACATCAATATCATCCTCTGACAAATAACATGTTTCATATTTATGCTAAAAAATTTTTAGTTGTGCATATGAGTTGAGATTCCAGACATTTATATGATTTTTGTATTATATCAGAAAACAGCTCATTAGAATCTGAAATTACCAAATAAGCTGCTTCTATTTCAGTAACTTTCTATAGTTCCTGGAAAAGCAAGTTCTGTAGATGTAGTGGTAAATGACAAATGTTGACTTGCTAGAAGGAGAGTCCGTCATTGAAATTTCTGAGGGATCTACTTTGTTGATCTGTAAGTTCAACTGAGACTGGAAGCAATCCCTCCCCCTCCCTCTTTCAAACATTACATTATTTTCCATGGAAATATCCACACAAGATCTATGGTGGAGATTCAATAGGGGTAATGAAGGGCATTTTTAGAGTACAAGAGTTGTCCTAATCTCCTCATTTTCTGCTTTATTTGTTTTTGCAGTTTGGTTTGCCTATTCTTCCTTCCTTTATCTTTGCTTTTATGATAGTTGTTTGGGTAATTGATTTGACAAATTGCAGATTTTCTGGGTTGTTTATTCTACCATTTTTATATCGGTGAATTGTGATTTGTACTGTTTTACTTGCTGCCGCAGACAAACTTTTATTTTTTTGTAGTGCTCTCTCCTGTTATTTATTTTGCATTTGGTTATCCTAGGTGACTTTATTAGTGTTGTTCTTTTCAAATGGTTTGTTGTTTTAGTAGTGTTTTGCCTCTTTTGTATCTTTACTATTGTTTGTTTAAGATTGTTTTACTTTTGTTTGGTGTCTGATCTTGATTACTCCTTTCAACCCATAATTTTTATCTTTGATGCTGGCTTTTCTCTACTCTCTTTTTAATTTGCTATCTCTTAATATCTGTTTTTAGGTTTGAGTTCTGACTGCTTGGTTTTTGCCTTCTAAAATTTATCTGCAGTACTTTCAGGTCCCTGTTTGAAGCGTCATGGCTTCAAAGCGTATTTTGAAGGAACTTGAGAATTTGCAGAAAGATCTGCTCCGTGTAGGTTTGTCTGAGATGATTCATTTCTTATTGGAGTCAATCTTGATAGTGTTTAGATTTCAGTTACTAGTGCTTGTTTTGAATGCATTGGCTTTATATTGGTGGAAAACAGCCATTTTTTGCTAATCCAATGCTTTCTGAAGTGTACATGTTTCTCCTTTTCTTTAAAAATCAACATATCCTTCTCCTGTTTTCTTTTTAAATCAGGCAGGAAAAAAGTGACAACTCCATAAAATGCTAGGCATAGAAGAGGTGTCAATTATGACTTTCTTCCTCCCACACATGCCTTAGCCTTGGTTATTGACTCCTTCCAAGAGCCAAAAACTACATAGTAAGAAGATGCTTATTCACAGGATTTGGTTGTGTTTTGATATGAACTAACAATAAAGATAAAGAGTAAACACAGAGAGAAAAGAAAATGGTAACAGAGAGGAGAGCTATTAACTGAGCTCCTGCCTCTCTATTCTCAATAAATTTCTCTGCCTTTCAGTAACAAAACATTGTGCATTTATATATACAACTCAGCTAACAATCTAACAAAATTCGCATTAACCGAGAGATTCTCTCGCCCTTTGAAGCTGGAATTTTGCCAGAGCAACATAGCCAGTAGCAGAAGGAATGGCATGCTGAGGATGCAACGCGCCGTGTCATTAATCCCACCCCAAAGTGCACTGTTTTACTTAACTTAGTCTCTTTTATTGCGAGCAAATGACTCATGTTTGTTCTTAGTTCTTACTCATTGCACCAGAAGCATCTCCATAGAAGGTAGCATGGTCATTAGACCATCCACCTGCATCCTCATGATTCTTTGGTAATCAGTAGGAGCGTTATCAGATAAATTCCAAAGAAATTGATTTCCTGCATAAGTAAAGAAAACTTTCAGAAATTTAGAAATTCTATATTTTTGTGATGATATGACAACATAGAAGATTGTGTGTAAAGTAGTTCAAACTCAGAAAATTCAGATTGGACGGAAGGAGTACATATACAGGAAATGGTAAGGGATGTATGGGAGGAAGAAGCTATAATTATAGATGGGCAAAGGAGAAACTAAGCAGTAACATTGCAAAGCTTGTAGCCCCATATATCCAAGATTATAATATGGGACGAAAAAATCGCATTATTGAAACCTCTTCTATGCCTGGCTATGGAGATATGACTTTTACCCTCAGAGGTTGGTTCCCATTGATGCATCTTTATGAAAGCATATTTCCCTATGGTTGTCAACATGTCAAACTACAGGTAAAAGAGCTGATTTTTTAAGGAGTAAATTGTGATTTCATTGTGGAGAAACGTGTACTTTTGCTGTAGATATGGTTTTCAATCAAATTACTACTGGCATTAAGATGGCCTCATGGTTTGATGGATTTACTGGAAGTGTTTTGTGCCCTTGTCATAGGTTAATAGCTGAGATGTACTTTGTGATCTTTAGTCAATCCGTCTTTCCACATTATTATTTCACGAGTATCACTAAAGTATGTCACACTTTATTCTTACAGCCTTCACCTCCTACCTATGATGATGTTTTTATTTGATTACTGTGACCTTTTTTTCTCGTTGGTTCGTCAAGGAAGCTTCTATATGTAGCAACAGGTAAGCTTCATAACTCATGTGTCTTCATTTCTATTTCCATTGTGCTGGCAGGAATATCGCCTTTGAATTTTGCAGATGGGGTTTGCTTATAGAGCTAAAATGAATCAGCAACAGTGTGAGCGCTTTGGAGATTTCTGTTATGCTATAAACAGCTCCTTTTGTGAAAGGAGTTTACTTAATTCTGATTTCTAAGGAAGAAGAATTGAGATGAAGCGGTGTCTCTTAACCTGGACGTCATCACTGTTGGTTATTTTTTCTAACTTATGTGCTGGAGCTGTATCTTTTCTGATGCAAAAAAAATTAAAATGGCAAATGAATTCAGCTGAATCGAACTTCAAAAAGTCTTTAAAGGATTCAAACAAAAAATCAACAAATTTTTATCTAATTTTTTATCAAGTCAACGTGGAATAACTAAAAAAAAAATTAATTTATAATTTTTAAAAATTTTAATTTAAAAATAATAAATTTTTTTAAAAAATTTTCTCTTGAACTAATTTAGAAATTAAATTAAATTAAATTAAAGTTTTATTATACTGAACTTCAAAATAACTCGCAAACAACATGATTTTACACAAAATTATGTCAAACAAGAATTGTCTCTAATAAAAATATGTTATGCTTTGAACAGATTTAAGTGGCGAAATGCTTAAAAATAACTCTATCAATTGTCTACAAATAGTGACAAGAAAGCCACAATCTCATCCATTGCCTAAAATACCTTTTCTACCTGAATATTTTATCAAAAAAAAATGTTAGTAAACAAAATTCCAGCAGAAAGCAGCAAACTAGTTCTTTCCACTTGGTGACTGAACTTGACCTTGAATTTCTCTGCCAACTCTTCCTCCGCCATTCTGATAAACTTTCTGATTAAATTCCCCGTTGCGTCTAGCATTACCACGGGATTGACCACCACCTTGATTGTCAAACTCATTTCTTCCATACCCACGTCCTCCGCTAAAGTTTCCTCGACTCCTAAAACCCTCATTTCGGAAGCCACCCTTTCTTGTTGTGAATTTCCCGCCTTCATTATTGGCTACAAAGCCAACCAAATCAGGTTAAACTTATACCCAAAATAACTTCTCAACTCTCAAAGAGTTTGAGCCATAATTAACAAGATTTAGTTTAACTTAAAAATAGCACCTTTCAGTAGGGGGGGAAAAAGAAATAAGAGAAGAGGATAATGATTGACTTGCCTTTTTTTTCCTCAATGTGAGCTAGTCTGTCACCAATCTTGATAGAAGAAACCTGATCACGCCATTTGAATATCAGATAAATGAAAGAAAAAATGTCCTACTTACATAGTAAATTTTTAAATTCTAAAAATGAAAAACATTTCACACTTAGGAAGGATGTCAGTTATCATGTAGCAAGTATGAAAACAGATTTCAAAGAAATAAATAAATTTGAACAAATCTGTACAGTAAAATGCTGCAACTACGTAAACATATGTACACACACACACACACACACGTATACATATACATATAATAACAAGGTGGAATATTTTTCCCTTGATATCATCAGTACTCTTTGAAAAAGCGATTTGAAAGAGAGGAGAGAAGAACAATAGGTTTGCAATCAATCCCATAGAGGTTTGCAATCAATATTAGATACAATTTTATGAATAATTCATAAGGAATGAACAATGCTCACAGAAATCAATTGCTAGAACATACAACGATAGGAAAAAGTAGAACAAAAACAAACCAAGGTTTTCTTTATTACAAGAAATAAGCATACACGATTAAGCATATAGCAAAGAATAAGGATAAGAGAAAACAGTACCTCAAGGGCACTTTGCATAGAATTTGCGGATTCAAATTCCACAAAGCCAAAACAGTTCTTTTCTTGCTGGACAGAGGAGTACCATATGAATGCATAAGTTTCAAAGCAAAAGTACAAAGAATTGAAAGTGAGTTTGAACATAATTAAATTAGAAATGTACCTTATAACTTCTGACTTGAACACCATTAGGTTTAATAGGCCCAAATTTCTCAAAAGTCTCTATAAGCTGTTCAACAGTTGCATTCATTGGCAAATTGGCAACAAAAATGGAGTAACCCTTAACTGCAGAAGATAAATTGATAGTATAACATGACTGAGAAAAAGCAGTAGTCTCTAGAAGGTTATCACTGGCAATATATATATATATATATATATATTAACCTAAATAAACAACCACCTGAATTAATGTTGTTCTTTTCCACAGGTTTGTTATTAGTTGGGCGTGGGGATGCTTCAGGCACAACGGTTGGACGTGGTTGTTCAACAGGTTTGACAGGTGAAATCCTCTGTTGAAATGGTTGCTTCTTATAATTCAATGCATTTGCCTGAGCCAACACAATATAAGATACGAATTATGTTCAATTATGATAATGATGTTTGTAGCAAACCTATGCAAATGAACTTACTACTGATGCATATGACTTCTTAGGAAGATCCTCCTGGACATCAGAAACAATTGCCTCAGAAACTGAGTGAGCATCACTTTGGACTGCACTAGATGAAACTGGGGGAACGTCATTCTGAATCATTCCAACTGATGGGCTAGAAACAACTTCATCAACAGTAGAAATCTTTCCATTGTCTAATGGATGACTAGTTTCTTCAGCTTGAACAGTATCCTCCTCCAGTGGAGGAGCTGCAGGATCCACCACAGAGTGATCGGAAACCAGAGTTGGCTCTGAAATAACAAAGCTAATAATAATATATTTGACCAAAATAACAACAACAATCAGGAAATAGACAATGCTTAAACCTACCAGGATCTGGTGTGACAGGAGCAGCTTCATCACCATCATTCATTTTAATGGGCACTACTGCTTCTTCATCCACATACCTAAAAACGTCATTTAGAACAAAGTAGGCACGACTGTCTTGTGGGGCTAAAAAGAATACTTGCGTAAATTTACGTCTGATGTTGTCGTTCCCAGTAAAGAAACCAGTCACCAAAACAATCACCCCGTCTCCAAAAGACTCTTGAGCATCAGTAGTCAAGATTTCAACCACACAATTCTTATAGTCAAGGGAAAGGATCATCTTGTCAATGCCCTGTTCCAAGAAAGGCATTACCATTTACTCATTTGATGATGCAAATATTTTGCCCAAATTCTAAAAGAGACATGCTAGATTGAAAAACTAATAATAAAAAGGATCACAGATTGGAGGAAAGATACATTGACTGCAAGACAAGGAATTTGTTCTTCATACTCCCAACAAAAAAAAAAACTACTGTCTGCAAGACAAGTTTTGACCAACTCGAAGTAGTATGACAATCTCTAGAAGCAAAGCATTATATATTTGACAAAGCACATCCAAGATATAATGCATCCCTTTTTGAATAAATTACGAGATAAATAGTGGGAATCAAAAAAAAAAGACAGCTTCAATTGTCATTTTGTTCTTTGTTTCTGTGAAGTACTTCATGTTCATGGTGGAACGCAACACTACTCTTAGGGATAAGTGGGTGAAAAAGCTCATCATGTGAAAGAACATCTTAAAGCATAGCACTGCAACCCATTTCAGTGACATGCTCCATTATTGCTAACTGATGAAGTTATTCAACACAATACACAAACATCAATAGGTAATTATCTAGTCTTTCACAGTACTTACATCTAAAGTTGATGAAGATGACAGGAGACCATCAAAATCTGGCCGGCTAATCACACTAGTATTCTGGTAGAATTTGTGAACTACCTCTGGAGACTTGGACAGTATATTATAGTACTGCTCCACAAAGGCGTTCCCTACCACTTGAGGAGTGGGGGTAGATTCTTCTTCCTGGGTTGCCATCCCTGCCAAAATATATTTACATTATTTTAGAACCTTAGGAGAAATTCAGAAAAAGAAAGCATAAAAATAATATTGAACTTATAGAAATAAGGAACTAGACTGAGAATATATATGAAATTAGACACAGACCATGGACGTCACAAATATACCATTTGCTTATACAAACAGAATACAATAGGCCGATGCAAACAAAGATTGGAAACATTCAATAAAACATTTGAAGATCATATTTCCACGTGGACTCAACACTAATAGGCGAAGCCAGCTTCTTAATCAATGCAGGTAATTAAGAAATAACAGTAACAATGAGGCGTGATATAATCAGGCCCAGTTCCAACTCTAAACCAAGTCTAAACCTGTCCAGAGCATTGATGAACTATATGCCTTAATCGGAGGAAAATCACACACACACACACATATATATAAAATATTGCATAAAAATCTAGTGGAATCATTACATCTAACATTGTTCAGTTTAGTCAAAGTTTCGGTTAAAACAAAAACTTAGAGAAAACCTACTTACAGAAGTTTTGAATTTTAATCAAATTGCAGCGTCAAATAACACTTCAGAGCAGCAGATAGGGTCACATATACGCAGTTTTATTCACTAAGAAAAAAGGATCAGGCAGGAATACAACAAGCGAAGCAGAGAGTTTTACTTCTGAAAACATCAGACATGCATTACCTTATGGTCAAAAGTTCAAAACTTTATAAATCAAAAACTCAAAATCCAGATCTAAATTGCAAAGCCTGAAGAAATCAAGCAAATCTAGAAATCAAAAAGTACCCAATCAATGCGAAAGCAAAACAAACTAACCCCAAACGCGCGCTAATTCAATCAATAAATTCAGGATTAGCCCAGTTAAAAAGATAATATTTTTACAGATAAAATCGCAAAACAATCACTCGATTTCAACCTATCCAGAGAAAAAGGAGAGACGGAACTAAAGGTTACCTCCTAAAGGACAATCAGATTCTCTCTCTGGCTAGAGAGAGAGAGAGAGAGAGAGAGAGATGAAAAATGGAGATCGATGAAGAGAGAGGCGGTAGGAAGAAGTAGAGATCACAAAAGAGGCATAAAGATAGTACTGGGGTTTGAGGGATTCCTAAATCCTACTTTTGGATCCGACCGTCAATAGATTTTGGTTGCAACAGTGAGTGAGAGTTCTCAAGTCGTGTGTGTGTGTGTTCTGTACATGCCCCTCTCTCTCTCTCTACTCTGCCCCCTCTCTTTTAGGTTCGTACCGACTTGGGTATATTTTCAGGGTGTGGGGCCACCAGTTCGTAGCACGTGAGATTACTGTGGACCCCTGCAAATAGAGTGTTCGCGGCCCTGATTGCTTTTGATTGGTCCCTCAAATCAATTTCGATGTGGATTGACGGCGTTGATTTTATTGACTTAGATGAGCTGGCATCCAGCTTAGAGGTAAGGTGTAACCACGCGCTCTGAAGGGAAAGTGGAAATGTGCTTGCAATGGGTTGCACGCGCGGTTTGAGAGGTGTGGTTAATATTTTTGTAATTTATTGTAGTGTTTTTTTTCATTTTGGTGATAATTATTAAATAGTTTTAGTTTAGAAACGGTGAAAACGTTGAAATCCAGGCTACCACTAACGGTAACAGATGTATGACTACTGACATTTACACTGAGCAAAAAGGGCTTCCTCACAGCCAATGGAAAATTAACACGTTGCTAAATTAGACCGTTATTCTAGGATGACAGGACTCTTTTCATTGGTGAGAATGACAGCCTAATAAAGTAAATGATGTTGAGTAAAAACAATTTTTTTTTTTAAATTGTGATTAACCCGTGTGGAGTGGAACCTTCTTGAATATTCAGGACGTTACCATCCAACGTTATGCATGTATAACATATGATCAATTTATTAAAATTAAATTAACGTTTATATATATATAAAAACATTTTACTTAGTTTAGTTGTTTTATAATATTTGCTTATTTTTATTAAAAAAATTTTATAATTAATAAATATTAAAAAATAATAACAATTAAAATTTAATTAATTTATGTTAAAAAAACTCTAAACGTAAAAGCTGATAGAAAAATAATAAAATATTTATGAATTGCCTTTTTAAAGACTTCTTCAAAAATTAAATTGACGGTTTACGTGCCAATCAGCTATTAGTTATATTAAAAAAAATATTTTAAGTAATTAATTTTTATTTTTCAAAATCATTTAATTATAAATTACAAAATCAAACTCTTTAATCATTTTTAATATATACTACTTCTAAAAGCACTAAGAGAGAATATTGAAGTTTTTCAAAATACCATTTCTCCTTTTTTATTTTTTTTTATATATTTTTATTCTTAATATAATTTTAAAATTTTATTTTATTTTATATAATATTTTATAATTTATTTTAAATATAACTCTATGTATTTAAATTGTATAATATGCACTATATAAAAATTTAAAGACGTTCATTATTTTTATTTTTTCAATATCTAAATAAATTAACATATTTTTATTATGTATTTTGTAAATTTGCTTCCAAGATCATACTCGAATCGAAAATTATGCTAAATAATTCTTATATCGATTTTATATATAAAAATACTATATCAATTTATTATATCTATAATTTATTTTATTTTATTAATTTATTTGTATTTAAAATTTATTATGTTTATTAATATTAAATATTTATTTTACTATATCAATTTATTATATCTAAAATATGCTTAATTATATAATATATTTTTTTATATTATATATTTATTTATTTTTAATTTAATGTCATAATATTTTTTTATATTTAAAAATAATATAAAATTTATTTAATAATATAAATATATTAATTATTAAAATTATATAAATTAAAATAAGTATAAAATATATAATTAATAAATATTATAATAATCATAAATATAATAGTCTCTATAAATCTTATTATTATTATTAAAATAATATTAAATAAGTAAAATAAAATAAAATAATTTATATTAATAATTTATATCAATTTTATTTAATAATTTAAATGTATTAACGATTGAAAATTTTATTATAAATATATTATTTAAATTAATAATATAAATATAATAAAATTTAATTTTAATTAAAAATTAATTTATTTATTATAATATAAAATAATTAAGTATTATTTAATAAATATGTAATAATTTGATTTGCGAGATAATTTTTAATATATTATATTATTATTTTAAAATAATAATTAATTTTATAATTTAATTATTAAAATTTATATTTTAAAATGTGAAGTTGGTATAATAATTGTTCAAATAGATCTAGAAAATAAAAGTAAGTCGAAGTGTGTAGGATATATCTTAGAAGATTTTATTTATTTTTCAATTCTCCATGAAAAAAGTATTTCAAGATCAAAATAGCAAGAAATGAAATAAAGAAATGGTGAACCAAGTAATTCGATAAAGAGAAGTGAACAAAGAGTAAGAGCATAGGAAAACTATATATTGAAAATGAAGAGAGCAGTATGTATTTGTAGTTAAAAATGCAGCTATTGGAAGTGGTTTAGAAAAATCAACCGATAAAAATATGATGGTATCATATTTATATTGTACGCAGGAGGGAATATGACAATTTGTACATATTTTGAGCTTTTAAATTTATCATTGTGCAAGCAAGCCCAACCATTTTCTGTATGCAACTTCTCTGATATGTTGCTCTCTACGGGCTACAAGTACTAAGTGGGCTCCTCTACTAGCATATTGGTCAGCCAAATGCTGCAATACATCGAGAGAATTTCTATTCTTTTCACTAAGAAGAAGTAATATGTTATGAAAATTTTGAAGTTTTTCATGAATTAATATGAGATAGTTGGGTAACTAAATTACCTCGCTTATGCCAGAAGATGCACCAATTATCGAGACGACCTTGCCTGCAACATCCTCGCTGAAAAGAGTGTAAAAAACCTAGAGGAAGGATTTGTAAAGAATCAAACAAGGCAAGACAAAACTCAAGGAGAAGAAGGTGAACGGAGGGGCAATCAGGATGAGAAGGTATGTAGAACGAAGGCACAAAAATCTTCACAAGTGATAAACTGGTAAGTTATACCAAGTGATAGAAAGTTTGGCTATGGCACCATTGCATGGCTTAGACGCGACATGTAGTTTAGTGAATCGTGGATGATGTTGGACATTTAGGAGATGTTCATGTAAATTTTTTTTAAAAATTTTTTTAATTAAAATATTAGTTTTCTCTACGACCTTTCATAATTCCATTTTTTTCTAATAAAAATTTAATATATTTATACTAATCACATCACATATAATATATTTCTTTTGTGTTATTTTTAGTAATTAAATATTTTTTAAATCATATTAAATTTTAAATCTTTTAATCCATTTATTTTCTTGTGAAATTAAATACTAAAAATAATAATAAATAATTAAATAATTAATATAAAATAAAATGGTAATGATCTATATATTTTAAAATATTTATCGTATATAGCAATTTAAATTCTAGTTTTGTTAAATATTATTATTTTAATATTATGATTAATATATAATTGAGTTTAAGTTTTATATATTAAATAGTTATTACCCAAATTCATTTATAGGAATGAATAATTAAATGCATTTTATATATTTTTTATAATAATATTATATATTTTTTTTAATTTAAAATTATTCAATAAATAAAAAAAATGGTTAAAGAAATTTAATAAAGCGTGAAAAGATTTGAAGTATTTACAAAAATCGAATATAAATATTTATGATCAAAATAAAACACTTTCTCAATATTAAATTCTCGATCAAAGCTCCCAGCAAGGATTGAACTCGCGACCTTTCGCTTACGAAGCATGCTGCTATATTTAACAAAACTTTAGGGCTAACAGGATGACGAGGAATCAAGAGAGATAGAAGATGTGCGGGATCGCCCTGATCATCTGTGGCATTCGTATAGACCAATCCGCTACATTTCTTCATCCTCAATCCCGTGCTCCTAATACTGAGACGGTAAGAAGTCCAATTTCTGTGTTTTCCGTCGATGCTCTCGAAGCAGCTCTCCGGAGACGAGGACCTGATAGCTTGGGCAGTAAGAAGGTTGTAATTTCGAACAGGGACCTGGAGTTGTTCTCTGCAATCGAGGATGGAAACTGCGGTGAGAGACTGTTAGGTTGTGCAAATGGAGAAACTTTTTTGCATGTTCCATATTCTGTTGGCCAATTGCACTTTATTGGCGCCACTTTGCAACTCAGAGGAAGAACTCCTGTAACTCAGCCGTTCGTGGATTCCTCCGGCAATGTTCTCATATATAATGGTAATTTCTTACTTGTGCTGTGTTTGATGGATTTTTTTGAAGGTAGTAAAGAGACTTGCTTTGTGTAGGCTATTCCATTTGGGTTCTAATTCAGTGGTTGTAAATTTTTTGAAGGTGAAATTTTCGGAGGAATTCATGTTGAGAATGATAGCAATGATGGTGAAATTCTCATGCGAACTCTGGGAAGCTGCTGCTCCTGCGGTTCTCGAGAACATACAAGTAGCTGCTCTAGCACTGGAAAAGGGGAATGTTCTGTTCTTGACGTTCTTTCATCAATCAAGGGCCCATGGGGTGTAATCTATTGGCAGGTAGTTGTGTGTGCTATGCTTCTATTCTTTTTTGTCAAAACTTGTGTGGCTTCGGTATTTTTGAGGCCTTTTTCTTTCTTTCCTTTCCCCCCTACTTTTCATTTTAGCAACTTTGCTTGGTTTATCATGTATAGGATAGTTCAAGAACACTGTGGTTTGGTCGGGATGCATTTGGTAGGCGTAGCCTTCTTGTTCATTGGCCAACCATGAAGGATTCTCGGTTTCTGCTATCTTCTGTGTCACCATTTTCTTCTGTTGATCGGAGTTCTGGTACATAATGATTGGTAGAGCTTTCCTTATCTTGATCCTCTAATTACCATGCCCTCGTGAATTAAAGGAGCAAATTTTCTGTTTGCGTATTGTTTTATTGTATTTAAGTGGAATAATATTATTTTCTTTTTCATCAGCGCATTCAAAATCCCGATTGCTTTTGTCTGTTCCTCTTATGCTTATCAAGTTTCATTCTCTATTTCTTTCCACTGTTTTATATTTATTGAATGCAATACATGACCGCATTCCACCAGGTCAATAAAAAGATTTGGCTTTGCACATAAATTTATTTAATAGCCATTATTACCATTTTGAAACCTGGGGCCGTCAGCGATGATCTGATGTCCATATTAGCTGCATGCCTTGTGGAACCACAGAATATGCATCACTTGATGGGTAAAACTGCAAATTATGATATACTGTTCAAAATTTTGTGACAGATGCCATTAACTTTTTGCAGATCTTGAGGTTGAAGATGGTACAAACCCCAATTTTTGGGAGGAGCTTTCATGCGGTGTATACAGTTTATCAATGAGTATTTCAAAATTGACTGGATGTCTTTTTGGTGAAGTCAAGAAACATGAATGGGCAAATTCTGGGCTAGTAGACCTGATTAAATGGGAGAGAGTTGCTGTTGAACCTAAACCAGAAGACATATATTTTTCATCTGGTAAGATTCTATTGGGTAATATAACATGAGTCCATCTTTCCTAGATTTAATTCTGTTTAAATCAAGCTATATATGACCATGGTGCATAAAATGCATGACATGAATATTCCAACCTTCAATTACCATATACTTCTTTACTTCATTTTGGCCAGTGAAGAATGGACATAGTTAATTATAAGTTTCTTTGATTTCGCAGGGCCTCATCGAAGCTCTGTTTCATTGCCAGCTGAGAATGTGTTAAGTGCTTTAAGGAAATCTGTCATGCTGCGTACGTCTCTACATAAAATTTTTCAGGTGTGGAATTTTATTGATTGAATTGCACTTTCATGAATGTAAATAACCTACTGTTTATTTCAAAGAGTATTTCTTATTTTAGTTTGATGGAAAGTAACTCATGGAAATTCATTTTATCCCTTTTTATTGCTATATTGAAAATCATTGAGATAATATTTTCTGGCATATGGAGGGGATGTCTTATGAGATTGAAATGTTTGAACCCACAAGGACTTCAAAATTTTCTGTTAGGATTTTCGTATGAAAAGAGTACATCAGATAAGGGTTAACTATGGTTGTCACATGCTGGAAAAAGAATGATTGATAGTTCGTAGACTAGTAGATATGTGCACTCATATTTTTCGTTTATAGTTTATTTCTTTCCTCCATTTTTTAAGTTTTTGGAAGTCTAAAAAATGACTTCTCTTAGATGGGAATATTTTTTTGTTAAAGTGATTTAAGAACTCTTCTAATAGGAATTAGGAAAACATTTTTTGCCAAACAAATTGGTCCTGTTGGGTTCTTGACAGGGTGCGAGTGTAAAAATGAAGAGATCTACCTAATATAACTTATTATTGTTATAAAAAGCAGTAATGCAATTACATATAACTAAACATTGAACTGTTTTGTGCTGGTATGGTAGGATATGTCCTCCACCCCCGTTTATTGTCTGATAAAACAAAAGCAGAGAATTAAAATCTGTTTTCTGACTGCTTCAATCTCTGAAAACTTCATTTAGCATTTTCTACTTTTATGCATATTGATTTATTACAATTTAATGAAATCTTTATATCTGAATGCATAGGTAGGAACATCTGATAGTGGAAAAGAGGAAATTGTTCCAGTGGCAATCCTGTTTTCTGGTGGTTTGGATTCTATGATCCTTGCAGCATTGTTGGATGAGTGCCTGGATTCCAGCTGTGAGTGTTTCTACTCTCTACGAGACTGGACTTTTCATGTTCTTTCTTTTCACATTTCCTCCTCTTGAAGTTTTGTTTCTCTAATCAGTGTTTAAATTAACAAGTGTTGATTAAAACTCATAGTCTGACTATGCATAAGTCATAATGCTCGACATTTTAACAATCTTTTATCATATTTTGCCCTTATGTTCTGTAGGTCTTATTTTTATTTTTCCCCCCAAAAGTAGGGCTCTTATTAAGCCGAACATGGTTCTTGGGTAGCTCAAACCAAACCAGAAAATTGAAATGGAACTATAAAAAGTGATGCTGCAGGAACTGAAATTGACCTGTCTTACTATTTTGGTTCCATATCAAACCCTAATAAAACCAAAGTCAAAACCAATTTTGCACATTACATGTACTTTTCAATATCTTATATACATATGTATTAGGAAGTAGGAACATTAAGACTCAATTGGTGATTCAGTTTCAACTCTACATTGAAAAATTGTATAAAATCCTTTCAAGAAAGATGTGGGATCTAAACAAAATCTAAACTGAAGAAAGAAAGAAAGAGAAAGAAAACCTGAATCCAAACCAAAATATTGAAGAACCAGATTGAACCCAAACCTCTAGATTGAAGAACCAAATTGAGAGATCAGAATTTGAAAATTTGAGTATATTTGATTCAGTTCTGGTTCTTAGCAAGACCGGGAACCAAATAGGATCTGAACACTCTATCTGTTATGTTGAGGCCACTAACTTAGGAAGTGTAGATCTCCTCTCGCTCTTTCTCTCTCAGTCTCACTCTCTTCTTTCTTTGTGGCTATTCAAACAAGATCTTTCAAACGGCTGCTACGGTCACTTTCTTTGATATTTGTGAATTGCGACTCCTGTTATTCTTGGTTCTACAACATTTTGTTAGGAAAAATGTGCTGCTTAATTGTTATGGTGGCCTGCTGAAATGGAATCAAGTGCCCTTGAGTTTTTAATTCTCCAATACAAGTTGCTTGTCTGTTTAAATGGGAAATGTTATTCCTTAATGTTAATTTGGTCAGTGAGTTTAACATATTGTAAACTACATCTGACAATAATAACTTTTTCGTTCTCCTTGTAAGTTTGCTCTCCTATATTTTGGACCCATAAACAACCAGCCAAAATTTAATCTTACAGATATTTGTCTGAGCTAATTCTCCAATAAAATTATCTTGGCAGATGGAATTGATTTGCTTAATGTGAGCTTTGATGGTCAGCTTGCTCCTGATAGAATCTCTGCCAAGGCAGGAGTTGAGGAACTTAGAAAAATTGCACCATTGAGAAGGTACGTAAATAAATGTTTCTCCTTGATTTGTTGTTGTCATCTTGATTCTATGTAACTTTCACCTAAGATTAATTTAAATCTTCTAGCTTTTTATATCAAAGGTATGTAAGTGCTGTTTGGTAATTTGGGTACACATGCAGGACAAAGATTGCGATTGATAGTCATTTGTCTAGGCCCCTCACAAGAATGGGACACGCGTATGATAGAAAGATTAATTTATATTTTCTTCTGTATTTATTAGGCTTGAGGCCCATCCTTAGGAATTATCTGAAGACCAAACAAGTATTGGGCCTCAATCAATATTAGGCCTAAATCCTATAATGGCCCATCGAAAATCTTCTATTCCAAACGTTTATAAACCCATAATATCGTCTTTTCACTTAATAACTTATTTTGCAAGCCAACACATGGGTCACTGGAGTCAAGGGGGATGGCGTATCTCTGAGATTACACCAATGAGTGATTTCCAATTGACAGCAGATAGCCATTCTGTGATGATTACTTTCTAAGACGAAGATCACTATAACTATAAAAAGGGAATTTGGGTAGAAGTTAAGGACAGTTTTTCCTCCATGTGTACTAATCCTAGGCCTGTGTGAATTTCTGCACTTTCAAATTGGCGCCGTCTGTGGGGAACGAAAATGGTTTTATTATCGCTGGACTTCTAAGCCTTCAAACAAACTCACTGAAATCCACATGGCCAACCCTAATGGTAACCCAGTTTTATCTGTGATCGAATCGCCAACAGTTATCCATGTCCAAGATCCATCAAGAAACCACTCCTTTCTCTACACCATTTCCCAGTCACATATCCCCCTGTGACTTCAAACTCACCAGGAAATTCCCCTACCTCAACACAAAATCCTTTGTCCAACTAAGAACTGCAAGACATGGCTTTTCAAGCTCAATAGACCCTGTCCTGGTTAAATCAAATGATGCAGCAGAGAGGTATCTCTGTAACCCACCTGATAGTGCAGAAATTCACACAAACCTAGGAATAATACACATGGATGAAAAACTGAGTCCTTAACTGCTACCCAAATCCCCTTTTTATAGTGATCTTCATCTTAGAAAGTAATCATCACGGAATGACTATCTGCTGTCAACCGAAAATCACTCGTCGGTGTAATCTTGGAGATACACCATCCCCCTTGACTCTCGCAGCCCATGCTGCATTTAATGCTTGAACCAACCCTTCATTTAATGCTTTGTACATTGATAAAATGTGTTGGCTAGTAAAATAAGTTATTAAGTGAAAAGAAGATATTATAGGATCTAGATTCTAGGCCTAATATTGACTGAGCCCCGATACTTGTTTGGTCTTCAAATAATTCCCAAGGATAAGCCTCAAGCCTAATAAATACAGAGGAAAATATAAATTAATGTTTTTATTATACACGTGGCTCTTGTGAGGGGCCCATATGAATGACTATCAGAATACCTCTTTACCTTGCTGTCAGTTATTCATGATTGACAGCGCAGGGTAAACGAGAAACTTACATCATTAATACTTCCTCGTATTTTGTTCAATTTCTGAACTTAATCATAAATGAACCCATCAACACGACCTTTGCCTTTACCCATCTCAGAAAGAATCCCTAGCAATTGCCAAATTTCATATTAAAAGAAATAATTTATTCATTCAAAATTTTAATGATGTATATCATCTTTATTTGTTTTATCTCATGTAAAATTATGTCTAAAATATTTTCACAGTATCTTTAAAATAATTAATTAGCAAAATTATAAAATATATTTTGAAAATATAAAATATTAAAAAATAAATATTATATTATATTATAATAGATAATTAAAATAAAATAATAAATATGTAATCCCCTATAATGCATGGGCAAAATAACTAATGTATATATTAATGTTTAGCCTTAAAAATGGATTTTCTAACTACCTAATTGAATAAAGATGCTCAAGAGGTTGCCATCTGTCAAATCCCTTTTTATCCTTATTTTTTTTTATCTTTTATTTTAAAAAGTTTAAATTATCTTATTAGACATTGATTTTATAAGAAAAATTTTCAAATTTCAACTACTAAAATTTTATATCATATAAAAATCAGTTATTTAAAACTCTTTTTCTTATATTTATTAAAAGAACTAAAATTCATATTATACAGCTCTAACTCATCATATTATATGTATAAAAAAAAAGATTAAATTATAATATCTAATTTATATTTTTAATGTAATTTTGAAAATATAAAAACGACAAGTTGTTGGTGTTAAATTTAGTTTTGATTGGGATTGCAGGTGGAAGCTTGTAGAGATTGATGCTGATTTGTCGAAGTTGACTTTGGAAATGAAGCATGTTATGTCTCTTATTAACCCTGCAAATACTTACATGGTATTGGCTCAATTCTATAAGTATATCAAATGTGTAGTGCTCTGCAGCATCCATGGAAGTGTATAACTTGATAAGTTCTAAAGCTGTTCACTGAAATGTAATATATATTAGGATTTTAGCATTTCATGCTATGCATGTAAGCACTTATTTCAACTTGGTGGTTATTTTGAGGTCCTTCTACAAGTGGTGAACATGGCTGCTTTAAATAAAATTAACCTGCCAAATTAACATGTTAGATAAATGCATGTCTATCATTGCACTTCCTTGACTTAATAAAATTGACACAATGTTGCAGGACCTGAATATAGGAATTGCTTTATGGCTGGCTGCAAGTGGTTATGGTTGGGTCTGTGAAGGAACTTGCAATAACAATGATAAGAATCAACAACGCTTTAGATACAAATCCAATGCGAGAATTGTCCTGGTTGGCTCTGGTGCTGATGAGCAGTGTGCTGGATATGGAAGACATAAAACAAAATATAGATGTGGAAGGTATGTTCTAACAGGAATAGATTAATTTCATTCATCATCGTTCTCTAATAGCTTATACTGTTATGCTAGTTTATAAGTCTAGCTGTCCAAGTTATTTTCTTGTGTATGGCGTTCTAAAACTACAAAATGTTTAGCGCGGATAATTTGGAAGGTATTTCAGCATTTCTAATTATGCATATTGGAAAATAAATACTACTGTTTTCTTGCTATATTTTTGTTGCACTACTGCACACAAACACATTCTTGTGTAAACATGAATTAAGAATGTAAAGAATATATCTGAGGCTGACCTAGTGTTATGCATGCACTGATCTCAAGATGAATTATTCCATTGTTGTTACCCTGGGATAGGGACATAGCTTCTGGAAATGAAAAGAAAGGGGAATATGAAAGCAGCTCCATAATATTCTCGTGAATCCACCACTGCAGCTTAAACATTTTCCTAAAGCATAGACACTATTGATGGAGAGCCTATTTCGATCAACTATTCAACGCAGAACATGAACAAGATTTTATGGATCTCCCAATGACAGATAAAAATCTCAGTTGGATAAGGTGTATCAGAGTTAGTGAAGTAAATGAGGCTTTGAAACATATGAAAGTTGGTAAAGCATGTGGTCCAGATGGTATTCCTATAGAGGCTTGGAAGAGCCTTGGAGAGGCATGAGTTGCCTGGTTAATCAAACTCTTTAATACTATATTGAAAGGACATAAGATGCCAAATGATTGGAGGAAGAGTACTTTGATACCGATATATAAGAATAAAGGAGACATTCAAAGTTGCACAAATTATTGGGGTATCAAACTTATGAGTCATACTATGAAATTATGGGAAAGGGTTATAGAACATAGATTGAGGGGAATTACAA
>CAOGCB010137724.1:0-10706 GCA_948266635.1 Cnidoscolus chayamansa
TAAAGCGTTTACTTCATTATTGTTCAGTCCAGAATTCAATAATTGAACTCTTGTTTTCTTTCAGCAACAATCAACTCACAATTACTTTTACTTCTTCGAGAGCGCCGAGAAGATCTCCTTTCTCTTCCAAGGTATTGAAAAATATGCGATTTTTTTGTTTGTTCTTTTAAGTTATTTTCTGATTTTCTGGGTTGGGACCCTTTTATGATCGGAAGGTAGAATCCTTTACTTTCATATCCTAGTGTAAGGAATAAATAGTTGGAGCTTGACTTCACAAGAGAGCTAGTTCACATATGACTTCTTTCTAGTATTGCATGAAAGCACACTTCAGTGTGTTTCATATTGTAAGGAGAGATTTCCTAGCTGTAATTATAATAACCCCTCCCCTCCCCCTTAAAAAGCATTATCTAGTTCGGCATTGAAGTTCTCATGAGTAATAATATTATTGATAAGTTCTCTAGTTTGTCGTACTGGATTTTTCATTTTCTAGTATTTCGATTATTGATTGGTCCCACTAACAGATGGAGGTTTATCTCCTTTTTCGGTTCCACCGAGTGGGAGATTTATGTTTAATCTTTGCCTTGCTGGTTTTGGAGGACTAAGCTACTTGATTATATGGCATATTACTTATGTAGTGGGTTCAGTTAATTTTTGGTGCTATTGGGATATAATGGTTTGTTTTGTTTTTTTGTTTTTGTATTCTTTTTCAGCTGACAATCGACAATTGTGATATATGCCAGGGAAAGCATTTGGGGAGGATGAAAACTTATGGCAACCAAAGCAACTCTTTACTAACAAAGTGGCCATGGTATACTATTGTTGCTATATTATTTTCTTAACGTTATAAAATACTACTGGAGCTGAGTAAATTCACGACTGAGTTCTTTTTGGGATAATTTTATAATTTTTATGGTATACTTATGCGCCTACATGAGCTTGACCCACTGTTTAAGAACTTCTCTAGCTCTGAGAAATTTTCAAGTATGCTACTTTCCTTGGTTTACAAGATTCCAGTGGTTATTCAGTAAATGTACATTTCTAAGGTGTGTTATAATTTTAGTTCATGAGATTCTTGGCTGCTTGTTCAATTGAGAAAAAAAAAAAAAAAGAAAGAAAGAAAGAAAGAGAAAGCCCAAGGAAACAAAAGCTTACTATTTACTGAGCTTTGTTTTAATTTTAGATTATCATGAAGTCGTCTGCAATTCAATCTTAGCAGGTTTCTTTTAAGAAAAAACATATTGCACATAGATTTTGATCTTATGGCAATATTTTTGTTTATTACATGGGCATTTCACACGGAAATGGTCAGTTCAAAATTTTCCAGATCTCTTTTATAATAAACCTCTAGATCGATGTGAGAAATGCATTGGACATGAAACACAATTGGTTTTCTCAAAAAGAAGTTAGAACATATACTTGCTCATTGTATATATCCCAATTTGATGCAGAGTGCAGACCTTCCATGTGTCGCTTACCGAAAGCGACACTCCAAAATTTCCGTAATTTTTGCTGCAAATTGGACCGACGGGACTGCCTAAGAGGATATGCTGAGACGAGAAGGCAATTGGCTACCAAGCTTCCCAACGGGTTCCGAGAGCTGGTCGGGAGACGGGCCAAGTGACTGGGGAAAATTGGCCAACCAGCAGGTGCAACGGGCCCGCAGCTGCCCAGGGGGATGGGCAGGATCGGGGGAGGAAGCTGCCGCAACGGGCCAATATCTGCCAGCTAGTGAGGTTTGGTCGTGCGCTTCACTGGAGAGATGCTGGACAGATGTGCGGAAGGCCTAGCCAGAAGGGGCAGGAAAGTTCCAGAAGGTTCCAGCAGGTTCTGGGCCGAAGTGAGGTTTGGACGGGACTCAACCGTAGGCCTACGAAGGTTCTAGAAGGCTCTGGAGGCGTCTAGCAGCATCGGGGAGATTCCACGCCCGAGCGAGGTCCTATCGGCCTAGAAATTTCGAGAATTGGCGAGAGGCGTCGGGAAGGTCCGCGAGACTTCCAGCGCACGCCAGTGCCTAGCGCACGCAAGCGCTCCAGCGTGTGCCTACGCCCAGCTCCGACGAGAGTCCAACGCGCGCCCGCGCCCAGCGCACATGAGCGTCGCAGCGCGCGTCCGCTCCTAGCAGGCCTGAGGATGCGCGCTAGTGAGGTTCTAGCGTGCAAGAATCGCCCAGAAGCTTCCAGAAACGTGCCAGGCGGACTGGGCAGTGAAGTTTCTGGACAGTTAGCCCCAGCCACATATTTTGGTTGGTTCCAAGGGTTGGGAGGCCTATAAATAGATGGACTTGAAGCATTTTAGAGAGAGAGGAAGAGACCTCAAAGGTGAGAGCTTCCAAAGGCATTGTGAAAGCCTACTTTGTAAGTGCTTAAACAAGGGTGCTTAGCACACAAGGGTGACTTGTACCCATATTTTTGCTTGTATATTTGTGTTCATAAATAAGAGTTTCTTATTTTGCCAACTCTTGTGCCATTTAACACTTAGCTTCCGCAACACATTCTATTTTAAGGCCTTTGTATGCTTCATTGGTGGGAAGTCTGACTAGTATTCTCAATTTGGATGAAGTTTACTAGTGCTGCACGGATGTTTCAAGGGGACGAAATATTCAGCCCATGACACATGGAAGGATTCATCTTGTATATGAGCATTATATTACATGGTATAGTCATCGTGATTTGAAAGCTTTATAGATTGATACAGTAAACTTCAAGGGTTCAAAATGGCTTGATGTCTTCATGCTACTTCTGAAGCTAAAGATCCCTTCTTTTTTGGGAGGAGTTAACAAATTCAACTATAACTTGTTGCTCTTTGCTAATCTGTGAGATCTTTATTAACAGCAATCAGGTATTGGAGGTGAAGTAGTACCTCACCAGGAAAGCTCATTTTTTTTATACTGGACCAACAACTTGCGTAGGGCTGTGGTTGGCCTTGGAAGATGCAACAATAAAAAATAGTTGCCTCTGGTCCATTCCTGGATCTCACAAAATTATCCACTAGAATTGCTTTGTCTGGTTATTGTGGTGTTTTCAGATGGTCTGATCAGAAGGTTCTTTACAGGTATGGGTTTATTTTAATCGGCTTTTCCCTTCTTATGACCAAAAGGATGTTTTGCCTATTGAAGTGAAAGCTGCTTCTTTGGTCATATTCATGGTGGTCTCACTCATCAATGGTACAAGTTCGAAAATATGCATTCTCCTTTGCCATTCCATGGAGTTGGAAATTTTAAATTTCTCAACAGCTGATGACTCCAAATTCTTCTCTTGCTTTCTCATCTTATGCTTGGTCTGTAGTTTTGAGAATCGCTCCTCAAAATCAAGACATGCCTACAGCTTGCATGTGGTGGATACTGATGGCTGTAAATAGGTACAAGATAATTGGTGAGTGAAGAAGAATGGTGTGTCTTTTCCTTTTTCCATGGCAACTTCTTATTTTAAATTGACATTTCACTTGTGGACCATAACAGCTGAGCAAGCTAAATTTTGTTATCGGCAGTTGATTTTACTTTTATCATGTTAATAATCTTTCAGATATTCCTTCAATTTCTATCTCCACTTTGCTCGTTAAAGAACTAAATATTTCATAATCACTCCCTTAAATAACAAGAAAAGTTTATGTCAAGATAGAATGTTTTCTACTTGTCTGTAAGTCTTGCCTGCATATATTCTTCATTTCATTTAAAAAAAAATTGTCTGGTTTTTATTCAACCAGACAATGAAAAAGAAGAAAAAAAAAATAGAACAATGAGGGAAGGAAACCACATAAGTAAGGGGATTGGATAGCTTCCCACTTCCATCTGGCTTTTTTCCATTTCTAACTTTATTCAACTTTGGTGCTTCTCTAGAGATTTTGAATTCTATGGCGTTTCAGCACCTCCCAACTTGTAAATTGGTTTTGTGCTAATAATCGTATGTACTTCAATTCTTCTCCAGGATTATACCAACAGTAAAGCCAGAGCCTCTCTGTAGTAGTCAGTTTTCTTCTATCTTTATATTCTCACCTTACGGCGCCCACACTCCGACCCGATAAGATTATGAAAGGGTAAATTACGGTGACCCAACGGTAGTCAAGTGGGATGCCTTTAATTCGGTACCCACAAGGAACCCATCCACATAGATGAAACTCCCACACTGTGACTATCAAAAATCGAATCTTGATCTTGTACCAACTTTGCCACTTGATTACCATTATGTTTTCTTAATTGCAACCTTGTGAAATTGGGTATATTGATTTCTTGGCAGAGTTGGTACAAGGTTCAAAGTTCGATCCTCGGCAGCCGCAGTGTGGGAGTTTCACCTATGTGGGTGGGCTCCTTGTGGGCACCGAGTTAAAGACTTCCCACTTGACTATCGCTAGGTCACCGTGATTTACCCCTCCACAATCCTGTCGGGCCGAGGTGTGAGGGCCCCTAAGGTGAGGGTATATCACCTTTTTAGTACCAGGGTATATTGATTTCTTCTTCTTCTTCTTCTTCTTTTTCCCATCTAGTTAGAGATGATATTTAAAGGCTGTATAGCACTGCGTAACGTTTTAATGGATCAAAAGTTCCAGTTTTGCTTTGATCATACATCATCTGCATTTACTAATTATGGTTATATCGTCAAATTTCCTCTATATTATAATTGCAATAGTCGCATGCATCTTTTGTCTCATTGCTCTAATTTAAAGTACCATAATTTTGTCGAACAGCCTTTTCAACTCGCTTTTGCAGGGAGAGAATTTCAAGAATGGCAATATATAATAATTTAGCTACCGAGTCTATTTTATTTTTCTGTTGAACAAATTTGTGGATTAAATTATGTTTTATTAAAAAACCTAAATGGTAAGTTGTGACTTTTAGCAAATCTCAAAAATTATATTATATTGTCAATTATTCTTTTAAAAATTTGTTCCTGCAATTTCTATTTTTGTGGGGATATCTTAATTTTTCATTTTTATTATGGATTCCTATAGGGGAAAAAAAATTAAAATTATATTCAATAAAATATTACTATTAGAAATGCAAAAAAGTATGAGTTTCTGGAATATCAGGACCAACCCGAACCTGAGTTTCCAAATTCATTCAGTAATTAACTTAGTAAAACCAAAACTGAATCAAAGACAAAGGTACAGCTTAAGGAGTAAAATTTCATGAGGTTGTAGGGCCGTGGGGTTCATCGAGAATTGTACTATACAAAACCAAGTAACCCATCTGAACTATGAGATTATCATGATAGAATTTGAAGACCATTGGGCTAGAGAAGAAGTAAAAACATAATCAAGAAAAAGAATCTACACTATTGTTTATGGTGGTTGTTTAGAAAGAGAATGGGCTATCGTGTGATGTGGTACGAAAGAATATGATAAAACCAAACTGGGAGTTGAGTCACTGTAGTTCCCAACTGTGGGATCTTAGTTTTCTTATTGGGACAGGAAAAGAGACAGTGAGTTGAACAGAGACACGAGGAAGCCTACTAGATTCGAGTCAAAAGGCAGAGGAGGCAGGCAGAGGCAGCAGCACCAGCAGCCTCCCCTATTTTTGGCCAAAGCCAATTAAATGCTGCCTGTTTGCAGACCACCACTTAGATTTTCACTGGATCACGCTCTTCTTCCTCGGCAATATGCGTCTCTCTCTCTCTCTCTCTACAGTACTTTCCCCATCTTCCTATACTAAGACTATATCAATACTGTTCCTTTCTCTTTCTTTCACTCTTGCTTGCTTTTTCACTTATGCACCAGACATTCAGTGATGATAGCCCTGAAAAAGCTTCAGTGACAACTTATGGGCAGCCCCCCCCCTCCGTCTCACCTACGCACACATATAATCATAATAATACACAAACCAAAAAGAAAACCGTAGAGGAGATGGGGGACCTTAGGTGCATTTGAGTTCTGTCCTATGCGTTTGTTTCAAGAAAAATATCTTTTCTTTAGGATCATGCATGTTATTATTTGCTGTTTTCGTAAGGGAATGGACTTGGGTTGATTTTGTTAGTTATAAAGCTGCCTAGGGAGGATTCATTTGGGTCATTCCCAGTTGTGTTTTATGGCTGACAGTTTTTGTTTTCTGGTCAGTCTCACATTTTTTATGAGCTTGTGAATGGGCAAAGAGCAACAACCATGAACTCCGAGCCCAAAATAAAACAAAAGGAAAGAAAAGGTCTTCCCTTGAGGCTTTCCAATATGTTGCTGGTCACAAGTATTTGTTATTGATTATCTGTAGTTGGATGTAATTTATGAGCTGCCACTGCAAGGGAAAAAGAAAACTTGTAAGCTTTATGCACTACATACGGCAACTAGTAATTGTAAAATCATATACTTGTCGAATGGTTCTGTTATCTTCTTCCTGACACATTAAGTATCAAGTGTTGTATACTTAGTGCTGTTAAGTGTACATGCATCCTCCATATAAATATATGTATTTCGCTCTTTATAAATATAAATATCTAAGGGAGCACTCTCCATAAGCATTTATTGGGTTGCTGCAAATACTTTAGGTCTTTGGTTTGCAACCCAATTAATTTGATCTTGAACATGGCTAGAACATATACCTATTTAATGACATAAGCTAAATAGAATGTTGATGAGGCTATAATTCGACTCGAGTCAAGAATTTATATAAATCGACCGATTTGACCCCAACATGTATATAAAACTCGTAAAGAAACCATATATAATTTTTTCAACGTCTCACTCCTGCATGTATTCCAAAATGTCTTGTATGCTAAAAATGCAATAGCATGGAATGAAAGAGTTGTGTTAATAATAGAATCTATAGATTATATATATGTTTCCTAGCTGATTACATATGAATGTTAAAGCCATGCAACTAGTGAATTAATTATAAAGCTTATTAAAGTTTGATATGTTTCTTGTTTTTTTTCATGATCTTGTTTTCTTTTCCAAGAAAAACAACAATTTTTTGTTCTCTTGGACTGGACTGGATTGGAATGTGTTGATCACTGAACATACATGAGAATACTATATTACTCTAGACATATACTTCAAGAACCTCCCATATATAGTCAGTCCAATTCTAGGTCACTTCAACATCAATTCTTTCACATCCATCACCCAAACCAAAACACACACACTCTCTTTCTCTCTCTCCATTATTCAAACAAGGTCTATAAAATAGACAACCCTGCCAAAAGATTACCACATCATCTTCTTTATAGAAAATAATAGAGGTGTCCTTGGGTTAACCAACATGGTCCAAATGCATTTTAGGGCAAGGTATCCCCACATTACCATTACATGTCCTTATCCTACGGTTGCATCATGAGCGATTGGAACAGAAAGAACAGTCCCAATTTCCAACTAAAAAACAAACTGAAACATATTACCCACCTTACATTCACGGCAAAACAATTAAGAGCTGCATTGTGACCACACATGGTTTAGCTGCTGTTTCCTTCAGTTCTTCAGTGGAAGAAACTCAAAGAATTGGTTTGGGCTCATTTTTGTATTTATGGCTGTGATGGGTACTTTTGTGTCGTTCTTGCTACCTTTAACTCCGTTACTATCCTCACTGCTGCAAAGTGGAAATAGCTCAAGGGTTTCAACTTCTTCAATTTTCTCATCCACTTCATCATCAAGATTGCTTTCATTCTCAGATCTCCTGCTGGGTTTAAACCATGGGTTCTGCTTTTGAGAATTCAAGAATCTTGAACTTGAACTTCTTGTGGTCAAGTTGTTTATGACCTGGATAGGATAAGAAGAAGGATACAAATCCATAGCTTGCCACGTTGCATTCTTCTCTAAGTTGTAACTTTTATGTTGCTGTAATTCCCTCTCCTCTAATTGTGACCCCCCATGTTTTGTTATGCTTTCTGTTGTTGCTGCTCTAAGCATTGAAACATGTCCCTGAAAAATACACATGTGATAATAAAATAATAATTAACAAGAAAGAAAAAGCAAAAGCTAACAGTTGAATGTCCAACAAGCCCAAGGATTTCTGAGCTCCTTCATGAAAACAGTCCCAACAGGGATCAAGAAAAGGCAACTTAATTTTTGAGCCCTTTTTCCAATAACATGCAAAAGCATAGCCAACTTAAACTTGTTAGGTATTGTTATATGCAAAAGCAAAAACGAAAAAGCTCATCTACAAGAAGTTTCTTTTTAACCTTTTGATAAGTTGTCAAATAATATATAATTGGTTCTTGATCTTTATTTGATCAACTAAGTGAAAAAAGAAAAGTGATGCTTTATGAACATGGACAACTAAAACCAGAATGATCACAGACCTCCAAATGCTCACTGCAGCTTGAAGGAGGTACCAAAGTCTTTTTCTGTTCAACTTCATGGACTGTCCTTCTCAACCCTAAAGCAAAATCACCATCTCCAAAAGTCAAACAAGAAAGAAGAAACTACAAAAATTTCCCTTCATTTTAAATTCAGATCAGCAAGAAAAAAATTGCACTTATAGGAACCCTAGCTAATGATGATAAAATAAATTGTACTGTAGAAGAAGGAAAGTTTCAAGTATTTCCTAGAAAAAGAAAGAAAAAGAAAAAAGATCTATAGAAGAGGAAGAAAATGTTGTGTGTGTGTGTGTGTATATATATAAAATATAATATTATACCAGCAACTGATTCTTTCATGTCCAGGGTTCCGGTATTATCATGCTTTCGTACTTTAAAACTGGTCTCTACTTCGCGACGGCGTTTTTGTCGTTCTCTTGCTTTGTGATTTTGAAACCAGTAGAACACATTCTTGCCTTCAATCTTCCCAAACCTGCGAAGCTGTGCAGCTATTTGTTGGATTTGTTCTGCTGTTGGGGTTCGCGTTCCACGTCTGTACATTTCTTCCAGTGCTAGTAGTTGCTCCGGCGTAGGGTTCCACCTCGAAGTCATCCCCATTAGTGGTTGTTCGTTCATTAACATTTCTCTCCTATTTTGCTCCGATGCACTAACATTATTGCCTGAGCCTTCATATGCACACATATATACCATGTAAGTAGCTGTATATATAATATACATGTAGTATAGAGCTAATAAACTTAAAGATGAGCATGTAAATGTAATATATAAGGATAAAAATGGCATACCCAGGAGGTGACCATCGAGTTCTCGAAGAGTACTACTGGAGCTTTGATTGCAACTAGAATACTGAAGGGTTGATGTGATATGAGTATTTTTGCTTTTAGGCTTCGGGACAATTGTAGGTAGGAATTCAGCAAAATAGACTGAATCGTTCATGTTAAACTCAGTTTTGTCGCCTCTATTCATCATCATTCACAGTATACACGAAAGTCGTAGCTACTTCTCTCTCTGGGTTTCTTCTTTTTTTCTGGTTGCGAAATGACCAGGTTATATATATATCTATCTACATATACCAACTAATTTAAGAGCAAGAAAGAAGAAAAGAGAGACTGTGGAAGTGAAAAACCATTTTGGTTTTGGCCACAGTATAAGAGAAAGGGATCGAGGGAAAGAAAACAGTATGTATTGACCACACTACAGAGCGAGAACCAAATTGCAGAGGGGCTACAAGAAGCGTGGAATTCTGGGAAATATCTTGGGAAACGAGAAGCAGAGAGAAACGATAAAAAGACGTGACTACGATGATGGATACGAATAGAGTCTGAAAAACAACTAAAAACTTTATAGTAATTCGAAGTATTAAATTATTTTAATCACATATTTGAAATGTGATAATATAGATACTTTTCATGCAACCGAATCGATATAAACTTCAGATATTAAATAGTTTTGTAAGCTATCTTGCATATATCTGTGTGTAAGGTTGACAACAACATAAAATATTGTCTAATTATACGTATCATTAAAAGATAAATAGAAAGCATTCGAGTTTGATACCGATTACTCGAAAGTAATTGTCTATGCTAAATAAAAAAAATACTTTAGAGTCTTTAATATTCATAGCATTATGACATTTGGTTTTAACAACCATATAGAGAAAGTAATTTATATGAAGTGTGGTTGGCTAAGAAAGCAATTGAACTACCTCTTTAAGTGTAGATTCATCGAAATTCTGTAAAATTCCAAAATCATCTTCTTCTTCTTCTTTTTACAATAGAATTAGTCTTTGTAATATCAGATTAAAAATCTAAGAATATTATTATACAATTCTCATGATAAGGAAGAAAAAAAAGATAGATAAAATGCTTCCTTCTCGCATGGATCAATGAGCATGTAGGTAGTAGCTAGGTTCATTAGATACTATAAAACCCACTTTTCTAACACTAGCTGTCTAATTATTCAGCGACATTGTCTTTCTTGTCTTGTGGCTTTTAACTTGTCTCTCGTCAACTCATTGTCCACACATTGCTGCCAAGTTAGAATGTATATATATGTCCTCCAAACTCCAATTATTCGATATTGGGCCACTCTACCTATTAATTGTGTATCCTGAAACCCCCCCTATTCTATAAATGAACTACTTCTTTCAATATAGCAATAGGTGAAATAAATGTTAGAATCATACCATGCCAATTCTTACCACTTTAATGTATCTGCAATATGTACGTGATTGTTCTGTCTAATTCAATACTAAAAAAAAATCACATCTTAATTAACTTGAAAACAATTTACCTATATCAACTTACCAATTTTAGACGTGAATTTTATATATTTATGTATGATGAAATAAGCAACTTGTAAATAAATATAATTAATTGGACTCTTTTCATTTATACTATATAGTACTAAATGCTTCCCTGTCTTGATACTTATTGTAGAATGTTGGTAATAATTCATCTTCTATCAATGGAA